>JAVHNF010029187.1:0-12038 GCA_034783455.1 Micropsitta finschii | reverse complement strand
CCGATCTATGAACTTTGTGACTTAGACCAACCGCAGTAGGAATATAACAGAAGACAAAGATGTTCTGAGCCCTGAATGTATCAGTGCAAGCTGTAGAGTGCCAACCAAAACACTGCTGGTTTCTACCACGTCAGCAGCACCCACTGGTGATTTCAGGTTTCCAGAAGCATTGAAACACTGAACTTGGAGGGTGGGTTGGAAGAAGAAAGATCATTGGAAATTGAAAAACACAACCATGTTTCTGTGCCTGCCTGAATGGGGTGGTGGTTCCAAGCTAGGTGTACCCCCATTGAATGCTCTCCAAACAATGGGAATTCACCCGTTTAATGGCATACTTCACAAAAGATCACTGTGGTCCTTTTCAGTGCATTTCAGTACTCAGCCATGTATCAGCTTGCTTTTACCTTCTCTCATAGCTGATCTGATTCAAAAGGATGCTTTGTTGCCAAGAGGGTTTGCCCTCAGGTTAGAGACTCGTACCTGCAAGCTTTGGACATAAGGGACAGGGAGGAACGAGGAGGCTTTACCTTATGTCCTTTTCCTCCTGATCAACAAGAGCTTTTCCATTTTCTAATTTTATTTTTCTTTCAGAAGACCAGGTCATTTTTGGTGGAGAAGATGAGAAATTAAAATCCCCAGTCAGTAACTGAGAAGAGAAAGACACAAACCACTTTATTCCAATGAGTGCTCATGCATGGTTGTTTACTTAAAGTGGTATCAGATATGCAGGAGAGATTGAGAGATCCTTCCTACCCAACAAATATAGCATCCTCAGGGCATACAAGAGAGGGATTTGACCACCAAGCTATTTTATCTCCCAAGTTGTTCTGTTCCTCAACCTCCTTTCCTTATATCTCAGGAAAAATGAATAAGTAAACATAAACATTTTGGTAGGTATCCCATGTGCATGGGTTTAGCACAAACTCGTTGAAGCTTCAACATTTCTCAAGACACAGGAAAATGGATTCACACTCACTTTTGGTGACAACAAACCATTTTCTGCTCTGAGCAGTTTGCATTCAAAACTACATCTTAATATCCATCCTTCAGCCAGCTCCTGCAATATGTGCCCCTTCAAATGCACTTCTCATGGGTTTCTGAGTAGCTGTCGAAGGCTTATCTGCCCCATGAGAATTCAGCTGCTTAGGGTGTTGCTAAGGACCAAAGCTTGCTAATGCCCAAATGAAAAGCATTTTATTCGACATGATTGATACACCATTCTTAATTTTTTTAATCATTTGAAGGGCCTGATGATAAGAGGTAGATTTATTCTCAAACATCCAGGAATTATTAATCTTTTTTCTTATGCCAGAAAATTGATAGATTCATATAATATAAAACAAGGGTGAGAAAAAAAATATTTTATACAAATGTCTTACTAGTTAAATGCTTGCTTCTCTTTTGCATGACTGAGGAGTACAAGGAGATTGGCAGAATGAAAAGTTTTTCAAAACTAAGCATTTCTTCCAACATCCTCTTGTCTGTTTTCTCTCACACACAGGAACTGCACACAGACACCTTTGTGGCAATTTTAATGACTTTTGTTAAGCCACTGAATGAGGGGAGAAAAAGCTCACCCACAGGGAAAGCTGTCGAGTACAAAAATAACAGAGGGCCAGAGAGATTTCACTCAGATGAAATGTTTCTTTATAAGGCCACTGAACCTTTTCAAACAGTAATCATCCACTGCTTTGAGACAGAGAAACACACCACCGCTGCATGGCCAGGGATGCTGCCAAGGGAGCAGGTGCATTGTCACAGCCTGTAGACTCCAGCATATGGATGAACCTCCGTTTTGAGGCTAGCACTCTTGCAAAAATATTATCACATGCTTTCTTAGAGCCTGTTCATATGTGGAGGCTGTTGTCCGGAACAATGAGGTCCTTCTTTATGCTTTGCAAAGTATCTGCCAGACTCGTGCGGATGGCTTAAACGAGCAAAGATTTCTCAGATGACAACAGGTATCCCCTCAGGATCAGCCATAAATTAGAGCAGCCTTACTGCTGCTGCACATTGTGTCTTGAGGATCCACATGGATGTGGCAGGAATTTGATGTTGCCAATTAGAATCTTTCCCCTAGCCATGTTTATAGCTGTCGTGTGGAAAGGGCAGACACACTGAGCCATGTTTTCCTGAGGAATTTTCCATCAGGAAAGGCACTTCAGTGCTCTCAGAAAAGGCCTACACAAAGAAAGGAAAGGAGAAAAGCTGAAAGCAGTTGAGATGATCACCAGCCCCACAGTACTGGATCCACTTTTGCTGACTGCCACTAGTAACTCTTTTTCTTCTGAGGTTGTATTTCTGTCCTTCATTAAAATTAATTCCTATAGTAGGAGTTACAGCAGGGGGGACAGAAAGACACAAGTTTTGAAGAATGTCTCTATTCATCATGCACCAAAGTGCTAAGGCTTGTCTTGCACTGGACTAGCACAAGTCAGAGTGACGCAAGGAGGTCTAACCAAGATAGTGACACACTCCTGTCATATTTGCAGTCTGAAGAAACTAAGAGCAAAAGAGAATCAAGGCACTGCTTTCTCGCCTTCCATCAAATGGTTCTGTCTCATTCGGCTGCACAGATACCCTTCAGCCTTTCACCCAGGAGATGTTTTCAATTGGTCTGGACAAATAAAAACTGTAAATAGTCCCAGTACTCATGTGTATGCTCCCTTCCACCTGCAGAGGAACCAGGGTCTACACAAAGTGTGGGACCCTGTGGGACGCCAAGTGGACAAGAGCTAGATAATATTGGACAGTTGCACCAAATTTTGCAAACCCACTGTTTGAAGTGAGAGGAAAAGGCTGTACAGGTAATCAGTCCTGAAGTGGCAGAAACATGGAGGCCTGAAGTATAAAGATTTAAATAGAGATTGAGCCTTGCAGAATGAGGTGTGCAAGTCGCAGCAACCAGTGGGAGGACTATTTTTATCAGTGAAGGCTGAACTCACGGACAAGGATGACCCTTAGCTCTCCATCTGTCTATCTGCAGTGTCTGATGAGCCCCCATTTTCCAATCTCCCAATAAAATTATTATGCAGTTTAAACATTCATTTAAAGTAATTTACTTGTAGATGATTTCAGAATGTTAATTATGCTTGATTATCATTTCCCTCATTACTTCCATCATTTTAGATGCTGCACAAATTTTATTTGTTTTAGGTAGATGAAAGACAAAAAGAGACATAAATCTTCTAGTGATCCCTTCAAGCTAGCAACCTTTTTGTTCTGAAAAGCAAAACAGATGCAGGTGTATTTACCCTTCCTCAAATATGACCAAGTAGCACTCGAAAATTAGATCTCAGCTGTTTCTATTTGTTCTAAATATTTATTTAAGCTTCTAGGTAAACACTTGTTAGCATTAAAATATGCTGTATTTCTACTTCATGGCATTAATATAAATTAATATGTTTAAATTGTCTTCAACTTTTTAATGGAGTTAGTTTGTAATATATGTTTAGGTAGATATGCAACTTCAATAGCACTACTTATTTGCCTCTTAAATTTCACTGAGCACCAAGATAAGAATTTCTGGCATAAAGAAAAGTAGGAAATTCTGCCAATGATTTATGAAAAGCCTCATTTAACATTGATAGAGCTACAGGGACCATTTGCCCATGGTCAGTGCTGTGTTCTTAAGTCAGAGCACAAAAATGTGCCTCAAAATGTGCTTTGTAGTGCCACAAGAGTAAAGTGAGAGAAGGAGTCAGCTTTACAGCTCAGCCTTAACTGCAAAATAGTTGTTGGAATAACAGAGCCAAAATGCATATAGCAGTCTCACGTAGGACAATACAACACCCAGGGAAATGCAAATGAAATCTTGAAATTTTGACATCCTTGTTCCTGGGGATCTCCAGTTCACAGCACATGCCCTGGAAGAGTATAAAGAGGGCTGTAAAAGTGGTAAATAGACAGCAGAAGAGACCCCATGGGCCCAGGACAAAAGGTGAAGGAAAGCCGCCACAGCTGAGATTGCCGGGGTGTTCCACCTCCTTCCTAAATGAACTAAACCAAAAAAATTTTCCCAGATCTAGAGAAGGAAATAAGTGTGTTGAGCTCACAGGAGAATTCTGTCCTAGAGAATTACAAAAAAGCCATACACT
This sequence comes from Micropsitta finschii, assembly GCA_034783455.1. Classification (NCBI taxonomy): domain Eukaryota; kingdom Metazoa; phylum Chordata; class Aves; order Psittaciformes; family Psittacidae; genus Micropsitta; species Micropsitta finschii. Next base: position 7,941 of record JAVHNF010029187.1, on the reverse strand, counting down.
AACCTGCTAATAAAGTAAAATCATAACAACACACAAAATACGTAGTACATAATAACACTACGACATTTTTGAGTCTTCTTTCATGTCTATTTTGAATGTGGGCTTGAGAAATTTTTGGAGAAAAGTGTCTAAAAGTCCAAAGCTTTTCCCCCTTTATCTGCTCAATTTAGCCTGCACACTTTCCATTGTCACACTGTCTTATCATTAGATAAGATTTCCAAAGGGAAAGAGTGATCAAAACAGAAAGAAAAAAAAAAACCCCAGCAGATCATTTTTTATGGTCTCTGAATTAACAGAATTCTTGGTTGAGCAAAGTTGAGCCCAAAACCTAAGCAGAGAGACTCAGGGTAATGTCCTCTTCAGTGTATTGCAGCCTGGATGCTGCATAGGCAGAAGGGCAGTTGTTTGAGAGCACTGACGATATTATTGCATGGAAGATAAGCAAGACAAATTGTCTGCACCAACTTGTACCCATGCTGGGCTAGGGAGAGCTGATTACACATCTCCCTGCTATCAAACCACTAGTGAAATCACACTCCCTTGGCTACTTTCATACATACATGGAGATACTTTACAAACCGAATGGTCTAAATGCAATAACCAGCCATGTTGTGAAAACATGAGCATACTCCAACATGATCCACTTGCTGCTTTCCCAGGCTGTCATAGGAAAGGGAACCTCTTCTCTCCTGAATGACAGTCTCCTCCCTCCAGTCTGTCCCATCCAGCAATGGAGGAAGATGCATTCCTAACTTCTAAAAAGTGTATTTGATTCTAATTTCATATCAAGGCATTTAGCTATGAGTCTCTCATCAAGCAGCTCAGTGAGAGGGCAGAAAGTGATGTTGGCCTTTCTTCTAAGTGCACAGAGACCAAAGAACTTCTACAGCTCTGTCTATTCTGCCAGTCAACCAAATCACTCCTTCACAAGTCCAAAGGGCAAAAAAAAAAGTTGTGAAGACATCATCCCTAAAAGGGACAAAGAATTTCCTTTGTCTTCCTATGTCTGCAAAACCATCTTCATCTCTGAAGCTCCCGTTGCTGCAAATGCTTTTCCTCTCTGATTCATTTTAAATCCAGTTTGTTTCCTTTGTCCCTGCTATTTAATCTGTGCACACCTGTGAAGCCAGATATTATTGAGGTTTTTGTATTTTCTATAGTTAAAAAGGTTGGGAGTGATAAGCCCTGTTGCAGTTCTTACAACTGGGCATTCCTCTTACCTCTCCCCAGTGTGGTCCTTTAGGAAATGGAAGGTGCCATTACAAAGCTTTCTGCCCCATCCCAGTCCCCCGACCCACAAACTGACTGCCATCTCATTGTTTTCCCCTGCATCCCAGTCAAAGGTTTGCTAGCCCAAAGGCTGAGCTTCAGACAGCAGTTCCTTTTAAAAGCAAGTTACCTTTTTTAATGAATACTTATCACTTGTAATTATTCTGCTCACAACCAGATGACAAGCTATTGGATCTGGGGCTGGGTAACAATATTCTGCCTCATTAAAACCTCACTCAAATGTTCTAACTGTGTCACAGACACAACCCTCATCTGTTTCAGCCATGAGCTGTAATTTCACTGCAATCATCAGGATAAGTTACGAACTGCAAAATGTTACACCCTAGCATTCATTTGACAAAAGGAAACCAGTAAATTCTTTTCAATAGCATTCATAGCTTTAACACTTTCCTGATGTAAACAATTCCAAGGCAACTTTCTTCTGCAAGAATACCACCAGAAGGTTGAGGTGTTGACTCATGCAACAACCACTGAATAAAGAAGCTGACCATTGCCAACAGTGATTTGCACACAAGCAAACCCAGCAAACAAATGCAGAATTATCTGAACTATTTGTAACCAAGGCTTCTTAAGCTCTTTTTTTAAGGATATAGAATTTAAGCAGCCATATTCTTTATGCATCTGTGTGCACGCAAGAGAAACTGTGAGAGTCCTACTGTAATAAAACCTAACTCAGCATAGGAGCAGAAGTTTCAGAGATGTTTCATGAAAATTGGCTGCCAATGAAAGCTTGTAAAGTACGAGAAGATGCAGCATGAGCACACACTTCATTAGACACTAGACAGCCAACCACAAGATATAACCTGGAGGCTAACACTGCATTAACTCCAGTGCACACAGACCAATGTGCTGTTAAAAGGGAGGCTGGAACACCTAGCTTCCCTGCTGCTTTTAGCATTAAGTACTTTGCTTCACAACAGGTTGGGAATGATAATTGTACTCAGTGGTGTAGCAAATCCTCCCAGGAGATGAAGTAATGTGTAACTTTTTAAAGTGTTAATTTCTGAGAACAAGAATTTCAAGTGAAATGCCTGGATTAAGTGAAAAGCAGCATTTGTTGACAGGCAGTCTTTGTGGAATTTTTCAGATCAGCTCCTTGCACAATTCCCATGTTGTCTTTGACATTTGGAAGCCCTTGAGATTTAAGTATTAATCCTGGCTTATCTGTATCTGCAGATTTTAACATCAATATATTTAAAGTTTCATCCTACAGAGGACCTCTGATCTTCTCAGGAGCTTGAAAGCACAACAGAAGGTAAGGACATTTAGTGGAAAAAAATAATCATGCTGACACAGAAAATATTAAATAGTTAAATAATGACCTCACTGCCACTGAACTGAGAAAGATGATTAAAACACCTCACCTTTATACAGTTTAAAGGGCAAGTTCCAGTAAAGTGAACCACCAAGCAAGCAGAGCCAGAAATGTATGTGCCACTGTTGCCACAAAGTGCCAAGACTGGAGCCATTGTTTGATGCAACTGAAGCCACAAGTAATGGTGTTGCAGTGCTGGTTTCTATTATCCTGCTATAAAGCACCACTTTCTCAGTGCAGGTGTCACAAAATAAAAAAATAAGAAATAATAATAATAATAAAAAAAGGATATTTTTTACCCAGATCTTTTGCTTGATTCATCAAGTAGCTGGCAGGCACGGCTAAAGAAAGTGTGCTCCAAAGCAGGAGCAGGAGCAAGTTGCCTTTCCTCAGGGGGCTGGGAACTCCTCCAGTTATTATGATGTCCCACTTTTCTGGGATGATTTTTATGGGTTAATTGAAACATGAAGCAAATCTCAACCCTCATTCTAGGCTGAGGCTGACTCCAGCTTGTTTTCACTGAGGACCTCTCGCCTTCTGACAGATGATCACACTGTTTCAAGGGCAAATTTTTAACTCTTCTACACTGTGCAGCTATGGGACACTGAAGAAACCCACCTGGTCCACATACTTGTGAAGCAGCAAAAGAGATCTGCACATCTATGAACTTTTTTGATGTCCGGGCTTCCATTAGGGTTAAATGTTTACATAATAAAAGCAAAGTAAGGTTTCCAGTGAAACACATTCTCCAAATTTTTTTCATTTTGAAAGGAATAACAAAATAAAATCACTACATGCATTTTATTTTGCATTGCTATTTATTTAAGCACACTTTCAACCCTATGGAAGAGTCAATTTCCCACTTCCCTGACAGGAAAAGATTATATAAATATCCTAAATTCAAACCATGACACCAAGTAACCATAGTTACTCTATAAGAAAAAATAATTCAAAATAAAAACTCAAAAGACTAATGACTAGGCTAATCCCAAAGACAAAAAGGTTTTCTCTCTTCTAAATCCAATAAGCAACCCAAATGCTCTGTGATGCAAGGCAGTATCAGCTAGATATGTGCAGAAAACACTACATATAAGCAAGGTGTTTGGTGAAACATTTGGCTCTGATACTGGAGGAAAAAGGCTTACGCATGCTAAGCACGATTTATTTACCTTGCTGACTGCTAGACCAGAAAACCTTGACATGTCTAGGCCAGTTTGAGAAGGTTATATAATGTTTTCAGAAATCATTAGGTTTGTTATAGAACATCAGCAGCAGGATGATGCTGGTAATTATTTAAACAGGTGATTAGGCAAAATAGTGTTACCAAACAGTTTGTCTCTCTTCAGAGAAACCTGAAAAATATTTTCCATTAGTGAGAATCTGATTCTCCTGCCATCCTTACCGTTAAGATGAGTAATAAGTAGAGCAAAGATAAATGCTTGAGTCACTTTATAAAATCAATATGCTATCAATGAATTTTGTATTTATGCTCCTACAGAACATCCCAAGTACTATCTGCAAGAGTCTTTGCGATTTTAAAGGATAATCAGAAAATGGTTTAGTGATATCATATCCATTTATCTTATATAGTCACTCCAAAGGAGGTCAATTATGAATCTTGTAGTCTTATAATCGCTTATATCAGTTAGTTCTGTTTTCAGACATATTGGGGGAAACATGCAACAACACTATCTGCAGAACTGTTCTGCTGTGAGTTGCACAAGCACTGATGGCCTACGGAGAAAAAAGGGCGTAGAGCTTAGATACTGCAAATGCCACAAATGTTAATAAGAGATAGGGCAATGCATCTGCACAGTTTAGCAAATCAATTTTTTTTCAGTCTGATTTCTAAGCTGAATGATGCCACCTGACCCAGAGCTGTTTAAGTGGGCAGCTTCAGTAGCTGTTTCAGTGGTCAGCCTCGGGTGGTTGGCCTGAGCTAAGTTAGGCACTGTCAGTCATGGAGCTGCCTACTGTCACTGTGGATGGCCAAGCTGACCCTATCAATCACCCACACAAAACTTTGGTTCATAAATTACAAAAAATGTACTCTCCTTCCAGCCAGAAACTTTGATTTGGAGAGTTTCATCAGGGTTCACACATAACCAGTAGAATAAGAAAGAAATAGAGCTCGCTTTCAGACATCTGAAAAATGGATGGTTTCATCTGATCATTTCATGTTGGGCTCACTTTACAGTCAATGGAGAGAAATTGGCAATTCTAGGGTGGAAATCATATGACCATAGAATCATGGAATGGTTTGGGTTAGAAGGAACCTTAAAGATCATCTAGTTTCTACTCCACTGACACGGGCAGGGACACCTCACACTAAAGCAGGTTGCTCAAAACCCTGTCCAGCCTGGCTTTGCACACATTCAGGGATGGAGCAGCCACAGATTCCCTGGGCAATCTGTTTGAGTGTTTCACCACCCTCACAGTAAAGAACTTTTTTCTTATACCTGATCTAAATCTACCCTCTGTCAGTTTAAAGTCATTGCCCCTTCTCCTGTCACTACATGCTCTTGTAAAAAGTCCCTTTACAACTTTCTTTTAGGTCTCTTTATACACAGAAGACATCTGCTTCAGGATGAGATGAATTTCACCATAGAAACCAGTGTCTTATACTGACTAAATGTCAATTGATTTAGTCATGGTGGACATATTTAGTAGACATATTGACTAGCTCATACAGACATCTGCATTGTAGATATCTAGATGTACTCAGACAAACCTCTGCATGGGTCCATAACTTCCTAAACACAGGTGCGCTTGGCAGGAAATATGCCCTTGGGTATGTGGGACGTGTATCTTGCTGGCAAGACACAAAAGGTACAGAAGAATTGCCTCTCACAGTGACAGTGTTTGGATGGAAGACTCTTGGACATCCCAACTGCAACAAGTGTGTTTGCAATTGAACTGACCCACACTGTATGCATAAAATAGAATTAATGACATTTCCAAATAAGTCAGGCCATCCAAACTACCTTTTGGTGATAGTGGCAGTAGTGACAGCTTAGGGCTGCACACATTCATTGGGAAAAGGAGATCAGCCATCTGTGCCCAGCAGTCACAACACACTGCACGTTGTTGTCTGCCAGGCAGAAAGCCCTTCCCAGGAAGACCTCTGCAGTTCTTGCCAACTGCAGGCACTGATGCAGAGATCCCAGTGCAACTACCATTTTACATAGTTTATCTTGGAAGCTTACTGAGCTCTGCTTCAAGAGCTGACAAGTTACATTACCATCATTAAACTAACTGAAAGGTAGTTTTGTCGATTAAAGCAACCCAGTCTAAATTTATTCACATAAAATGTACAGAAATTTTGTGTTGTTCCAATGCTGACCTTTGGCTGAAACAGTCCTTTTACCTCACTTGTGTTTTCTCCTGTGTTATACTCACAGGTAAGAAGAGTTTCATGCTATATCCAAGTGCACTTTTTCTTCAAAGGATATAAAGGGAGAAGAAATCATCTCAGTTTTCATCCTAGGGAAATTAACAAATAGTCTCCTCATTTTAATATAAAAATGCTGCTTAACTAACCCTATACATCTCTGTTCAATTGACAGCTGAAAAGCAGCCATTTTAAGGTGCAAAATATTTTTCTTCTCAGATGTTTGTTAGAGAGGATTAAGACTGGTCCTTCCTTCCTCTAGTTTGGTATTACAGGGTATAACATCTGGTAAATCTGATAGAAGCCTAGAGAGATAGCTTTTGTCCAATAACAATTTTTGTCTTCTTCTCTATGTTTTTTTCTACTTTTCCCCACAGTTCCAAATACTAAAACATCAGCCTTGTTGCAAGTCATGCACATGAGGAAGAAGTCACTGCAGATTAGAATGAAGCACATTAATGTATGAAATGCACTAATGGAGGCTGGAAGAGTAAATAGTTAAACGATGGTGGAATAAAAATCAAATCCTTTGAGAATCTATGAAATAAAACAAATTTACATCAGTCTGAAGCTGTGCTCCAGTACTAGATTGAGATAAAAATTTGATCTTACACTGAGACATAGTTGAACTGTTAGAAGAAAACTGATGCCTGATCAGACAGAGGTTGATGCCATATGTATTAAGAGATACTCTGCTATTTGACCTTATTGATTTGTTGGAATGAAAAAGTTCTGCAGGGATGTATTAGTTTGGAAGGTGCTCCAACAGATCATAGATTGACTGCCAGCCAAGATCTGCCTGCCCCATAGGTTTGGAGACCTCCTTTTCTGTTACCTTGTCCCAGCTCCTTGACCATCTGCCAGGGTGTTTATCAAAGAAACTTCCTTGATTTTCCTGATTCTGGCTCTGAGCAGTCTGCACTTTCATGGCTTGTGGGTTGCTGCTGTTGGGTAGGGGAACAGTCATCCTCAGCCACTCATTACCAATGATGGCTTTATTCCCTCTGAACAACTGTAATAATGGAATGGGACCACAAAAAGAGAAGACATCAACTTTTCTTATGACAAGTTCTGGCATTTCAAAGGCTCTGAAGAAAATTCTGCAGCTTGCATGAAAATCTGAATCTGTCTACAGACTTCACACCACAAAAAAAGGAAGAGGAGAAATGTACATTTTTTTCCTGTTTTCTCTGTATCTGTATTAAATTCATTTCAGCACTGTCAGTGGAGTGAATTTGGCCTTGTGTAAATATTCATTGACTTTGGAGTGTTATGCAAAACTGAAATCTATGTGAAAACCATGTCATTGGTTGTTGACAAATAAGTCCAGATGCATTCACCTCCTGGCATGGCAACAAGCATGAGGCACAGGAACTACTGCAAACCATTTGTATTCTCAGCAGAATGCAGACTAACATGGACTGAATAGGATATCATTAACTTCACAGGATTTTTGAGCATTCAGTACAGGTCTTAGAAACTGTACAACAACTGGCTTGTTTTACTTTTCCATAAATGCATACATTCAGGAAAATGTTTCATCTGTGTGATAGCAAGTGAACTATAACCTTTCACAGTAAATCTAACAGTGGGTCATAAGTAGCATGGGCTGAACATGGATCCCTAGGTTGTGAAGTCACTTGTGAACTCCAAGGACATAATCTGCCTCTAGAAGGGAATTTTGAAAGTCCAGAGACTACAAAATATCTAGTTCAGCTGAGCAAACTGTATAGAAGTTTATGAATCTCCATGTGACAGCCCTAATGAGTTGTGATTATTTGTACCATTAAACTTTAAGCACACATTATATGTAGGATATCTGTCAAAAAGGACAATCTCGTCATTGATTCCAGTGGCATTTGGATCAAGTCATTTATCCAGTTGCATAGAAAATACGATGAAACTGTTCAGTTAAGGTTTTGATGGATGAACAAGTTATAGGTCA
>JAVHNF010029184.1:19154-39118 GCA_034783455.1 Micropsitta finschii | reverse complement strand
AGGCTTTCTATTCAATCTCCTCGCTTCTCACCAGATACCAAGGCAATATTTCTATCCTTCTTGTTTTCTGCCCCTCAGGGGTTTGAGGGTTGGTTGGGATTTTTTTGCCTTCCTCTTCCTATAGATTCATCACTTTCTCTGTAGTGATGACCAGCACTATGTACTAAGCAGAACACTGTCCTCAGGAGCTTCTATTTCTGTGCTCAAAAGCACCAAATGCAGCAGCCGTGAATTCCCTAGTTCTTTAGCTTTAAAGTCTATCAGTGGAAAAGCCATTATTGGATTGTAGCAATAGTCAGATAATGTGGAGTCAGTTGCCATAGACTGAAAGCAAGCAAAGAGTATATATATCTGACACACCAGCCTGCTGGAGAAATTCACATCTCTAATGAGTATTGGTTGTCTTGAATTTGGGCTGCCCACCAGCTGAGCAGTAAGATACACTGTGGTAGTAGAATTAGCAATCAAGAGTGAGATGAGAAGAAAGAACTTACACCAGCTTCACCACCAAAGGCAACATATGGTGTAATGTTCAGTGACTGCAAAGCTGCTTTCTTGGACAGTGTAGCTGTCTGCAATGCAGTATAGTAAGCTGCTGTAAAACAAATCCAGACTTGTGTAGTTCTGGTGTGGTATTTCCACAGTTAGTACAACATAATTTATAATTTGATGTGATCATATCTTGCTGTCATGTGAATAACCAGGCTTTATGTAATGACAGATAATATAACCAGCTTATTCACATGTTTGAGAAAAGTGCAGTGAATTGACAGTGAGATATATTTTCCATTTGTCCTAGTTCAGTGTGCTCTGATACATGTATTTGAACTAATGAGGTAATGAAGGAAAGGGGAAGGAAACCAGTAATCAGAAGGGTATTACATGGTCAGAAAAGAAAGAAAACCAGAGTTATATTAGATGTAAAATATTCAACATTTTCCAAAAAGTTGGAGTGAGTTTTGCAGCAGTAACTTGCCTATAGAACTGGCTGTTCTTTACAATGACAAAATCTAAATTGCTAGGTTCTTTACTTTTGAGTAGTGATGTATCTGCTATTGAAGAGAGCTGTGCTGCATGTGGGGATAACAGTTGTTATGCATTTTGCTTTAACTTGTTAAGTTACCGAAAATTAACATTTGTAAACAAGAAAAAAAAGATTTAAATACTGTTCTTGTGCAGAGACAGACTAATCTTGACACTGCAGATATAAAGCAAACTTCTCTTTCTAAGGGATGGTGGGGGATATGTTGCAAAATGGACTTACTATCCCATAATTTGCATGCGAAGCATAAAGAGGTGCTACCATGATAATGAGGGACGTGTTTTAGTGAACACATGTGCAGTTCCACAGTTGGGGTTCGGAGAGGGTCCTCTGGGTGGTAGCTGTCCCTCATATTGTGCCCCAGCCTTTGAGTCAGCACTTTTCACAGTCCTGGGGAGGTTTATCAGCTTTGAACAAAGGGTCAGAACGATCCTGCATACACAGGGTCAAGAGCCAACACATCCTTGTTGTTTGCATCGTTTGTGGTAACTCCTTCAAGGCCTCCCATGCTCAAATGCAAATGGTATCTGAGACACGCTCAATTTCCAGGCTCTCACACCATGACAGCATAACTAGACTTCAGTCCCAGCTTTTGGCCTTGGGCCTCAAGTTTTCCCCTGAAACAGAAGCTCTGTCACTATATGACTTTCCTAAAATCAACAAGATAATGATAAGATGGTTATCTCACTGTCTTCACATATCCACTGAGCAAAATCAGAAGAATGGAGATAGCTGCTCCTATGTCAAATGCAGGGAATAGATTTGGAGAAAACTCCTGGAAAATAACTTGCCAACGAAATTTTCAAGTTGACAAGCAGGTATTCTTTATTGCAGCACCGGGAGACACGGGAGGAAGTATATCCCCTTATTGACACACAAGCCGTCCTTATATGGTCGCTGGGCATACATACACATTCATGGAGCTACACATGAATTACATCATTTTCCAGAAAGTTTCCCGCATGCATACAAAAATGTGATGGTGGACTTTGAGGGTCGTTTACTTCTTCCAACAATCTTCATAACTTCTGGCAGTCTTTGAAGTACCAGCTTAATTAACATTACAGACATAGCAGTCATGCCATCCTTCTACTTATCGGTTAGTTTAACTGCTCCCATTCTGGACATCTGCTAGTCCCGGATACTCCCCATCCCTACGTCCTGTTTTTCTGTTTTGTTTTTCTTACATATTTTGTAGGAAGGTCCTAAGTACCTAAAACTGTGTCAACTACCTTCAAGCACAGCAGTTATTTTCCATTACAAAGCCATTAAACTTTACAGTTACTTAGAACTGATTACATTTTGTGCTTTTGTGCCTCCTTGTCTCAGCTTCCCCTTGTCCTCCCCGCCCCCAAAGCAGGACGGAGGTTTAGGAATGTTTAGAAATGAATGTGCAGGAGAAAGGAGGGGTCTGAGGTTTGGGTACAGCAAGGATAAAAGCAAGAAAGTGCAAAACTGATGGTGAAAGTGTTGCTGAAGATGAGAAAAAAAAAATAAAGTGAAATGAGAAAGCCATTTGAAACAAATTATCTAAAAGTATTTCTAAAAATACTTTGAATATTATATACTTGGTATATATTATACTCTGCTGGGAACAATCTTTGTAACTTCCAGATGAAATTGTCTTGCAGCTTTTGGCTTATGAAATTTTGTCATCTTCAATCCTCTCCTTAATGAATAATGCCTGCAACTCTTAGTTTTGGGAATTACCCATGAAACAACCGTCCCTATGAGAGACCTGTGGAGTTTAAAACTTTCTCACCCACCCTTTGCCTCAGCAGGCTCTTAAGACAGGCAGATCAAATGACTTGGTACTGTCTTGCTGTCATGTCAGTAAAGAGGACTATATGATGACCTAATGGAACTTCTGCAGCCATTACTACCTATAGACGCTCTCAAGTCATCTTATGCAGCTGACAAATTTATTTGCAAGAGTGAGCAACTGCCTCAGTACTTGCCAAATGTTTCCGCTGCCAGTCTATTCAGTGATGTGTAACATACCCCATCCTAGCTGCTGAATCTTTTTTACAGTTTCTCATAAGCACAGGGGCACCAGGGTTTCACTTCAGCTTTAATTCAAATCTTGCAGTTGCCCTCTTGTTCTTAAGCTTTTCAGGCTCCTGGGTGACTGCAGATGCTAAACCCAGGTCTCTGCAGAGCCAGTTTGCTTGTACGTTATTAAATAAGAACAGATGTCCTTCAGTCTCATTCTGGGGCTGACCTTATGGTCAGAGCACCTTCAGAGTTCAGCAATCAAATGTTGATTTTATTTTTTTTTTTTTCATTAGAAGGTCCCAGCCTGAATCATTTAAGCCTGTGTCATTCTCTTCAGCATTCAAGTTTGCTGTCTGATCCAAACCACATCTTTCAAGATATGTTCATTCTTATGTCATCCTTAATTCTCCCAGATGTTTTTTGTATTTGAATCATGTACCTTATATTGATATTTTTTTTCTTCCCTCTGTCATGGAAAGATTCTTCCTTCGTTCTGTGTGACACAGGATCCTTCCTCTCCCTCCCTCCAAGATGCTCCCTGATTTTAAGGCATTCCCCTTCTCAGAGTATTCTGTCTCATAATGTGCCGAAATTTACATGGGCCACTTGATACAGTTAGTGGCTGTGATACAAATCTGTCACTTGTAAAATTTGAGCCTATTGAGTTTTTCAGCAATTCATAGTCATTTGGCTACTTTAATCCTCTGGATCAGGAACTGCTGGGGGTTAGAACTCACCTAGATCAGAAAAAAAATTATTGATTTGCAGACAAATCAGTTCCCTGATCTGATTTGCTCTGAAGACTTCTGAGCACTTGTATCAGCACAGTGGAGGGGCAGGAACATGACAGGGCTGGGGAGGAAGCAGAAATTCCTATTTTGGCAATGTCCTACACAGATTGACTTAAACCAGTTATTAAACTCTATGTTTGCCAAAACAAAGGAATTTATTAGTTTGTAGCTGGATCATCCTGAACTGTTTCTGCACTGTGTTGCATAAGTGCTAGTGTTGATGGAAGGTGTAGGATGAAGGGTGGACTGCAGCACCATTTCTTTTTTTTGTAATTGCCTTGGAAGTACACCTATTGTTTTAGCTCAAAGAAGTCTGTATGTAACATTAATATCCTGGCTTCTCACCTGTGATTTCTCATCCAAGTACTGATGCGACCTTAGGCTGATGAGCAGAGCTATTTTAAAAAGGGGGAAAAAAAAAAGAAGGCAAAAATCTTGGTTGGCAGCCAAGTTCGTTTTTATGAGGGTTATTTTACACTCCTGCAGAACAATGTGTAATTCAGACTTATTCCTTCAGGCACTTGCTCAAAAGAAATCTTTGTAGCGGTGTTTTGCTCTAATTGCATTAGTGTGGAAATTTGGTCTCTCCAGCAACATTAAGTAGTAAGGTGATAAAGTAATACAAGTTTAGATAGGTCCGTATTAGGAGTTACTATATCTGGTAGCACAGCATAGAGGAGACTGCTGCAGCTCCTTGTGGCCAGTTCTACAAGGATGTATTCCCAAGAGGCACATGCACGTGTGTGCATGCAGCACTCAGGCAAACACAACCAGCATCAATGGCCTCACCTGCTCCCTTTGCTGGCTGACTGGGATGAAGGCCTGTTCATGGAAAATACACACATACACAAGATTGATCTTTCCAGCAAGTGGCCTTAGTCACTTATTCTGCTCCATAGCTGGTCCTGCAATTCCCTGGTCTTCCAGGTGCCTCACAGCCTGTACTGGGTCTCTTTGGCAGCTGGTCTGGATTTGTCCTTACCAGTGCCCAGTCTCCAGGTGTCCTGGTCCCTCCAGTAGCCAAATCTCAGACCTTCTGGTCTCCAAAGCTGGCTTGGACTCATGGTTGCTCTAATTCTTGGCTCCCAAGCCTCATCTCTACTTGCCAGCTAGTGCAGCTTGGTTTGCCAAAGATCACTCACTGACACAGGTACCCAGGCAGCATCCCTCCCTTTTCTTGCATTAGGTTTTTCCTCTAAATATATTTTATGCCTTCTGCAATCCCAGAATGTTCCTGCCATGTGATAATGAGTCCTATACCCTGTAACCTCCTCCTTCAGTCTGCAAGGTGATCCAGAGAGAGCCTCTCCTTTGGGCTCCCCCATCGCCTGGGAATTGCCCTGGCCTGCTGGGCTGCCGGTTTCTGACAGCCTTGGGAGCAGTGAGGCCGAGGGCTCAGTTTCTTATTTGGGTTATTGGGATTCCTCTGCCTAATGCTGTTCATCTGTGCTCTTTGTGTCTGTGGGGAGGAGCCTTTAATCACACAATGTAACGCTCACTATTTTTTGTCACTAAAAAGTCAAGAGACTGGGCACTGTGCAACTGCTTCAACAGCCGTGGGTTACAGCCTCTTAATATTAGTTCAGAGCTAAGTGTGGTGAAATAGGGAAGGGTTAGGTGTTTAAGAGGGATGGCTTTCATACAGTGCTTCTCACCACATGAGTATTTTGTTTCAAATTCGATTGTGATGGGCTTCTGTCTATAAAATGCTTTATTTAATTTTGTCTTGAAAGCAGTTCCAGCAAAGTGGACTGCTCACAATTTGGTTAGGTGGTACAGTGTCTCAGAAATGGTTCCAAATGGGCTTGTTATTCTAAACGCTAATTGATTTTTAGCAGTTAAAAGTGTCCCTTTGTTTAGTTTGAGTTTGTTGTTTTGAATACACTTGTGCCTGCTTTGAGGTTTTTTCCCTCAGAGCAAACAAGTTTATACCTAGATCTTTATAGCCTTAAGATATTTCAAACTGTAATTACTTCTCTTCACCCCCCTCCTTGGCTCCCTTGTTTTCAAGGCTGAACATGTTAAGCTTGGGAAGCGGTTGCCACTATCTCAGATGGTGTTTGCTCTCACCTCAGACTCCTGCAGTCACCTATGTCGTTTTTCAAACTTAGTTTTTGGTTTCCGTGTTTGGGAGCACCTTTCCTTACAGCTGCAGGTTTTGCTTTCTCCCATTTGCTGATGTAGTTTAGACCACAAAGATGGAAAGCCTTGCGTCCATTTTTACGTGAATACTTGGCTTAAGGTGCAGTGTTTTCCAGCAGACGTTAGGCATGAACGCACACAGCATGCACAGCGTGTTAATGAGGATCAAGGGTTTATCCCGATAGAACGCCTGGAAGTGTGGTTATAATAGTAGGTTGTTTTATGTAGATGGATGTAATGAAAATCCCAGCATCCACACGCTGTAATGCCTCCAGTAAATCTGTCACGACTGACCGCAGGTAGTCTGTGCTGCCTGCAGCCCGGGTCTGCTGCTCCGTTCCCGGCCGCTGCGGGCCTGAGAGCGGCGTCACGGCCGCGGGCCCAAGCAGCGATAACGCGGAGGCCGCTCGCTGCCCGGAGTTCTGCAGTGTTCCCCTGCCGCGGAGCGAGCGGGCTCTTTAAGAAGCCCCCGTGTCGTGTCGGCGGCGGGTGCCGAGTGCCGGAGAAGCTCAGCTTTACAGCGGAGCCCGCGCCTGAGTGTAACCAACCCGGCTGCAGGCTCCGCGCCCTGATTGACAGCGCTATGCAAATGGCGGCGGCGCGGCCGGGGGCTCTCCCGCCGAGCTCGGTACCCCAGCGCCCCGGAACGCGCTCCGCGTTCCACAGAGCAATTGTTGCTTTTTTGGGGACGTCGTTAACATGTAAAATAATCTCGAGCGCGGTTTCAGTTTGAGATACGTGCGAGGGAGCTAGGGAGATGTGTCAGAGCTTGTTACTCAGGGTAAATTAGGTAATTTTTAGCTGGGTAATGTGCTGATCTTTAAACCTTTATGTTTCTAAATCCTGCGTATGCCTGGTCTCTTCATACAAAAGTGTATTTTGCTTGTTTCTTCTCGTCGTCTTCAGTCTGAAGCCTTATGTAGGTCAGGCTTGGCTTAAGCAGATTTCCTGAACCTGCGTCAGCTTAAGCTGAAGGAATTTTAATAAACCCTCCCTTGTAGGCGTGGGCCTAAATGAGACTAGCCTAGTTAAGCCTGATCTTTTTCTGTTTGTGAAAAAGAGCTGAGCAGAGCTAGGGACTGCATGGTGGCTTCAGAAACGGCTTCCTTAATTCAAAGATAACAATGGTTGGGAAGGCCAGATCTTCTAATTTTACCTTATCTGAAAAGCTCGATTTGCTAAAACTCGTGAAGCCATACGTTAAAATTCTTGAGGAACATACTAATAAGCATTCTGTAATAGTGGAAAAAAACAAATGCTGGGATATCATAGCTGATAACTACAATGCCATCGGAGTAGATCGCCCTCCTCGTACCGCACAGGGCCTGCGAACGCTGTACAAGAGGCTCAAAGAATATGCCAAACAGGAGCTATTGCAGCAAAAGGAGACTCACTCAGATTGTAAAAGCAGCATTTCCGAGCCAACCAAGAAAGTTGTGGAGATGATTCCACAGATTTCCAATGTGTGTTTAAGAGACAGGAGCGGTGTTCAAAGGTGAGATGATTCTTTTTATTTTGTTACTGAATGAAAAGTATGGCGCCTCCTATCTACTCTGTAACTCTTTGCTTGTGGTCAGGCTCCTAAAGGCAATGTGTAGCTGAGAAAAGCCCCCAGTGGGGAACAATGACAAAATAATACTGCTTTTGTTTTATGGGAAGCTGTATGGTGACTTAGCACTGCATTCATTTTTTTTCAGCTCTCTTTCAAAGCCTGTTTCAGAGTCTTTGTCATACTCTGGAAAGTGAGGGTTAAGAGAGAAGCAAAGAGAAATAGTAGCTCCAACCTCGACCCCTCCCCTACCTTTTAATAGGCAGATTATTCAAACACGGGCAAAGTGATGGCAATTCTCCTCCATTTAAGGTAATACTGCAGTCATTTTGCAACATATGAAACTGTTACCAGTTTATAGAGAATTTGTAATAAAGTTAGTTCACAAGGCTAAGAAACCTTGGGTTATACACCTTTTGTCTCTCATTTACTCTGCATGTTATGTTTTAACTAATCCCATTCCTTTTTAAAAAGCAATAAAATTGCCTCCTCACACCACAGTGCCTTTATGAGTGCAAATGTTTTCGTTTTTTTACATTATACTTTTCTTGCATGGACAGTGGTTCCCTGGAGCAGGAGCAAAGCTGAACTCCAAGCAGTTCTGTATCGTTGGATAGGTAAATACAGAGAGCAACTGAGAGGTGCAGTACTGGAAGTTTTCTTTTTTGTAGGTAGTTTTTTTCTTGCTGCTCAGTAAAGTGAGACGCACTGTCTAGATTTGAGCCAGACATAATAGAGGCAGGCAGCATGCAGGCTTTCTCGCACAGCTGGCTAATACCCTTCATATCTGACTTGCAACACTCTGCTGGTTCTGTATTGGTTCTTGAGGGATCAGAAACTGCCTGGGTCAGGTTTTGGTCCTTCCAGATACGAAACTAAGCTGGGGAAGAGGAAAAAGGAAGACAAATATCTCCCCAGCAACCTTAAGAAGGCTTTGAGTTTTCTTATTTTCCCAAGCAGATTAATGGGAAGCAAACTTTCCGTATTTTAACCAGATACAGTGATAATCGGTGCAGCAGTGTAATGCTCTAAGAAAAGCTGGCATGCGCACACAGGCTGAATTGAATTCATGGTGCCACTGGTTGAACTGAATGGTAACAATTGTCTAAATCCCAACATGCCAGATGCTCTAAAAATATGCTGTTGTGGGTCCTTTGCGTAAAGAAGTCTGAAGCAACTGGGCTGTGCTGCAGCTCCTGGTGAATGCCCCTGGAGGAACCGTTCCAAAGAATTCTCTGGAACAAAATGAGGCTTTTAATTGCGCTAATAAAGGTTGCAGTGTCTTGACTACCAACTTTTGTAAGGAGGAAAAAAAAGTGTGAGAACTTTGGTTTGTAGATCAGCTTATAAAAAGCACTGACGCTTTTCGTGAATGATTAAGAGCTAATGATCTCCATAGTTTGTTTCCTATAATTTAAACATTTTTTGCAGTCCCTTATGAGTCTGGGAACATTGACTTGATTACTGCCTACTCAAAATGGTTTTTCCTAGGAACAGCCAATACACTGTGCACTGAGGAAAAGAATATAATTTAAAAGATTGTTTTTTAGTTTGCCCAAATACATCATTATTTGACAGTTCTAATTTAAACTCTGAGTGGCATTTTACCCAAATTTTCCAAACCCTGTATTGGGTTTTAAATCACCAGGATATGGCTCAGGTTTTGTGGGAGGGGAATACAACTTGAACAACGTTGAATCCAAATTCTTAATCGCACCTTTAAGCAATTTCTAGCTCGCTGTGATTAAACAAAACCTGGTGAATCACCAGTGCCTGCAGGGTTATAAACACCATCCCCCAGTTGTGGTAACTGTTGTTTGCCTTTCTTTCAGACAAGTTGTCAGGAACAACATTAGTAACCACCATACAGGCGGCTCTTTTGTTTCTCAATTCCTTCATTCTCTCTTTGCTGTCTAATTGTTTTCCTCTTAAGAGACTGACTAAGGGAAAAAAAAAAAATCAGCTTCACCAGTTACCTGGAGATTTGGTAATTTTCTAGTTCTGTGTGGGTTATACCTTAAGAGATGGAGTTTTCACTGTTTGGAGGCTCTAGTCTATGTTCAACTAAATCTTGCCTATCTTTCTTCTCTTTAACCTCTCTCACATTCTATTTCTGCTCTCTGTTTCCCTTTGTCAGAATGACCTGCTTCTCCTGCTGGTTGTTTCCACTTTTCTCAGGCTAGAAGCTGGCCAAGAGCCAGCAAATAAGGAGGAGGGAAGCTGTATTAGAAGCTGCAGTTGTCAAGAGGGGGAAACCCAGAATTCCAGTCAGCACTGGGGAAAACAAGTGAAAATTTCTGTGCAGGATAATACTTCCAATGCTCAGTGAGAGGAGTAAAAGGAATGTGAGAAACAAATATATAGGAAAAAGTGCAGCTTTGTGGCAGGAGGAGGAGAGAGTAAGGTGATATAATTGATTCTGTATAAGCAGCTCAGGTAACAGTCAATAGAATTAAGATTATCCTAGCATTTTCTTTGGAGAATAGATGAAAAGTCTACTTTCAACATTTGCTTCAGTTAGACTTCTGGTTTTGTTTTTTTGTTTTTTGTTTTTTTAAATCTTAAAATGGTTTGGGTGGTTGACAGGAATAATTTTTGGCAAACACATTGCTCTGAGCCTGTTGAATGCTTTTGCAGTTGAGTATTTAGAATTCTTCATACTTCTAGTTTAGAAAATGCACTTTCATATTAACAAATGGCAGGTTAGATCTGGGTCCTTCAGAAACTGCAACCATGACTGCTTATTTCTTTTAAACCAAGAGTTTTGAAGACCATGGAAGATGCAGAAGAGGTGATCATGCCACCTTTTGGTTAAGGAGTTTGTGCATCCTACTTCTCATTTAAATGCACTACTTCAGTTTCTCTTTGCTTCTGGGAATTTGAACCCACATCTATTGCTACCCAGGCCAGTGTTTTAATAATCAGATAGTGTTTCTCAATTTGTGGATAGTGGGGCTCACAACGAGTTTAAAAAACGTAAGCAAACACATCCTACCCCCCAATTGAATAGAAAGCAACTCAGTTCTTGCAGGATTGGGAAGCATCAGTGAATGTTACATTAATCATGGATCCCCCTGCTGCCTTTAGCGGCCCGCAGGAGCTCATTCTTCAAGGGTTGGGGAATGTCTGTCTTTACCTTCAACCACCAGTTAGATCCTCTTACTCTCTCAAGGCCATGATGATGCACTGTACAAAGTCAACATGTTCCTGTTCCCATGTTACACTATACTATGTTCCCGGTCATGCTGAAAGCATTCTTTGTAGATCAGTACTGTAACATAGAGCAAGAAGCTGATCTGGCTTTAAAAAGCATAACCTGAATAAAGGAGTGATGTGCAGAAGTGTAGGGTTTCAACCAGAACTGATGATAGAGAAGTGGCAGGAGCAGCTTGAGCCATCATTATCATCAAAGCTAATGTAATGTCAAATCATGATTTGAGGTGCTGCTGACTCAGGGCTTTACACAAAGACAGATGAGTCAAGTGGGTGTTCTACTTTTGAAAGGAAATGCACAGAACTGTAGGCTGTTCTTAATGGAAACATTTCTGTGTCTTTTCTTGAAGCTTCAGAACACTGACATCACCAATTCAAAGAGAAGGAGCAAGGTTTAGCTTGATTCCCTAATCTACTGGCGGGACTGTCATTTGGGTTCTGGTTTCTTCTCCCAGGGCCTTTGTGTAATTTTATTCAGTGATCGTTTTACATTAAAAAAAACCAACAAATAAGTACTTGGGTGTGTGAATCAGAAACAGGGAACACGTTATAACAGGAGATGAATAAGTTTGGGAGATGGAAATGTTTCTGCCAAAGTTCACTCAATCTAAATTAATGCCCTTTTAAAATCACATTACATGTTATAAACTCTTTCCTCTGTCACTTGCATGATTTGCTGCTGCTTTGTTTTTATTCTTATTATAATAACATCCCTTCTTGCTTCTTCAGTGTCGAAAGAAGGGTGTACCAGAATTACCAGAAGGACATACTCTGTTGGCTATACTGCTTTTATAGCAATAGAATCCAACTAAGACAGGACTGTGTATGTGTGGTGAAAAGAAGGAGGGCTACAGGTGGTGGTCATGTAATGAAGTATAGTCCATAGATAACAGAGTAATATTTCAAATGAAGTGTTGCATACTTACAGCCTTTTAAAAATAGTTTTTAATGGATTATTTAAATATGATTTTGTGTGTTCTAGTGCTGGTATCGATAAAGAAACAATTGCTGGTACCAGTTCACCACAGGCAATGTTGGATCACCATCCTGCGACAGTCATGATGGAATTGCAATCAGAAGAGGATGTCAAACCTCCTCCTTCTTTGCTTATAGACTCACAGCAAAATGAGAACTTGGAACAAGGGGAAGAACACCAGCTGGTGCATATAATGGAAAGGTCTCCTTCAACATCAGTATCTTCAGTTGATATGAGAGTGATGATGTCTCCCTCTCCCGTACCAAGAAGAGATGAGTTTTTTAGGCTTGAGGTTGGAGAACGTTTTAGACCAATGTGTGGTTATGACCCACAGATGTTACAAATGCTGAAAGAAGAGCATCAAATAATTTTAGAAAATCAAAGAAAAATTGGTCTTTATGTCCAAGAAAAAAGGGATGGTTTGAAAAGAAAGCAGCAACTGGAAGAAGAACTGTTGCGAACAAAAATCAAAGTAGAGAAGCTGAAGGCAATACGACTACGCCGTGATCTGCCAGAATACAGCAATATCTAAATATTTTATTACTTCTGTCATATTCTTTGAAATACTTAATAATAAATGCTTTTACCCCAGCAAAATTGTTCCTGATGTTAATATGGATGGATCAAAATCTGGGCTTGAGAGATGAAAGCATATTTTCCATGTTGTTGTTTATGTACCTTACAAAATACCTCATATGGGTTTGAATGCACCAACTCTTCTGGTCTGAAGTATAATTAAATCTCGTGCAGTTAAGTGTTTCAGTTGATAAAAATGCAAACTTCAAAACTCTTTCCACTTCTTTCTATTAGAGTTGTGATGAGCTAATGCAAATTTAGCTCAGTTATTTTTAAAAATTCTGATCATATGCATTATTTTTTCAAATAATCATTTAATATCTTGATGAAGTTACAGGTTAATACATACAAAAAGGAGTAATAAGAAGCTTAAATGTCTTATTCCTTTCACGTTGGTAAATCTTTCGACAGTGATGAGATTTTGTTGATATATCAGCTTGGAAAACAAAGTTACTGGATTGTTATATTTTTTTAATGTTCAGTAGACAGTTGAGTAAATGCACATCTTTTTAAAAGTTGCTACTTTTTATTGTTTCCAGTGGAGGAGTGTTTCCGTAGGGTGTTATCAGGATAGAGACAGTGAATGCAATGCTTGGTTTTTAACTGCATGCATGTGTAATTTGTGTGTACAGTTACCATGATCGTATATTCAGTTATAGTAATTATGCTGGTGATCAACCACAGAAATGTCTAATTTCTTCATTTGCATGCATAATTACCAGAGTGCATGTGCAACCAAGACAATTGCAGGTGCCTTTGATCAATATCACTATGACTATAAGCTACTGAAATGAAATAGTGTCTGTATGTAAGTAACATGTGACTTGAAAGCAACAGAGGATTCTGTGTTATTCTGGGTACCTTTTTAGAAATGCTGTTGTTCTGGTCTTTCAATTAGTTTCAAATAAAAAACCCCAAATGAAAAAGACATTGATTCCTCTGTCTGTCCTAGTAGCAGCCTGTTCCTCTGCAGTTACGATCAACGTTGATAATTGGAAGAAAAATACCTGGAAAGCATAAATCTCAGGTGATTGAGTTCTTCATAATTCTTAGTCTCCTGCCTGTTGTGAATGGATCCAGAGCTGTGTTAGATCTTTGTCTCCTTGTTCCCTGTAAGAATGCTTTCTCCTTCCTCTAACCTTTAGTACAAGAAAATGAAGCACAGCAACAGAGAAAAGGAGAACAAAGGAGATGTAGTTCCTCCTGTGCCTCTCTTCTCTGAGGGCCCCAACTGCAGAAAGAACAAAAGCAACAGGGAGGAGAATATTTCTTCCTGTGGATGCTTGTAACTCTCACTTCTGTCACCACTATTTTCCCAAATTTCCTTCTTTCTCCATTCCCATAGAACCTCAGCCTGTGAGCATGGGACACTGCATCAGCAGACTGAGTGAGACAAGCCTCGCACCTCCTTGTTGGTCTTCTGACTGAATCAGGTTACCTTTGTAGCCACAGGGATAAGTGCTTATTAAAAACCTAAGGTTAGAAGCATGTCCGTTTGATTGGGGCGAGTGGAGCTTAAAGAACTGTAGTTAAAATTTTATGATAGTGGTACTAGAGAAATAATCTTGACTGTCGGTGCCCAGATTTAACAGGTTCCAGGTAGGAAGAGTAGAGGAAGCAAGTCTTCTGTCTACAGACTGAGTAAAATGGAGACAGTGAAAACAGATGTTGTCAGTATGGAGTTCTGCAGTACATTTCCAGTTGTTTTCTAGAGAAGAGTGTGCTGTATTTGTTCTGTTGGGAAATTTTTTGTGTGTGCTGAGGGTGATGATTGAATAAGTGGCCTCTGTTTTTGTACAGTCGTTGGCTTTGTGCTGTATTTTTCAGTTCAAAGACATCGACCTGTTTTTGTGTAGTTGGAAGCACTTCAATGAGATACTCACTTCCCTGAGTTTATGAGAGTCAAAATATTTGCTTTAATAAATAAATAAGAATTTATTTGTTATATTTCTCAGAAATGGCAAACAGACCTAAATTCTCTGCACTCATAATTTGGAAATGCTTGATCTTATCCTTTTGGTTGCAAACCAGAATTCTGCTCTCCAGTGGTAAGGAATTAATTGCTATTTATTGTTTCTGTCCTTACATATTAAATAAATGAACAAGTTTTGAATAGTTCGGAAAATAATTCCCATGTGGCTCATTGTCTTGCAGTGGTTTTGTATTATAGCTACTCTTCTGTTGGCTACCAAGATCCTCTAAAGACTTTAGAATATTTCCTGTCCAATTCTCCTTGAGGTAGATGAAGAGGTGACCTCCAGGATTTCTGTTGGCATGGTATTTTTATTTTGAGGACTAGAACCAGAGGAATTCCCAGTCTGTGAAAGCTTGTAGTCCTTTCTGAACTAGCAGGAAAGTAGAAGCAAAAATAGGACTCTGGCTAGAGCCAAGTCTCCCTTGTATTCTTGATATTGGTAGGAGAAGGATGCAAACGAGTAAAGAAGTATAATGCACCAACTTGGTGAGAGATGTCTCCTTATAATCTGCTTTCTTCTGTGGCTGCTTATTCTGGCTTTGTCTCACTTGTTGGTGGAAGGCCTTTCATTCTTACCTGCAGGCAGCACCTCTAGTTCAGAGATCTGAACTAGTTCATGCTTCTCATTTGCCTTGTTCTCCGTGTGTTTCCTTTGGGTTTAGGGGAGCTTGGGGTGAGGGGAGACATCTCTTGAGTCCCTGTAAAGCTTGCTTCTTTACCAGTGACGTGAGGTTTATTTCGTTTCACTACAGAAATGTTTCTGCCTTAGTGACATTCTGTTCCTCCATGAGTGTAATATGGTGCTAACTATATATTCTACCTTTACATGCTGGTGGATCTGGATTTCTTTCTCACTCCACATCTGCTTTACAGTATCAGGTTATCTGTCTGAGTCAGACTTCTCACTTCTAAGTGCCTGTTCCTGTTTTATTTTCCATGTATTCTTAATGTGGATACATGCACCACAGTTGTGCCTAGGCCTTCTGGACCTCAAAATGCTATAAATTTTTACTGTTCCAGCAAATGATAGTCTGTTAGCATGTGTGAAAGCGACAGTAGGAAGCCCTGCTCTTCTTTCACCCTGTTCTTATCCTCTTATTCCCTTCACTACATCTGGCAGTGCCATTCCTTATCTGCATATTTATAATGTACATACTACAAGCAGAGTAATTTTAGGCAAGGACAAATTTCTGCCATATGTTCATGTCCTTCTACTAGGATAACTGAAATAAGCAGGCTTCAGGAGGAATTTAATTCCCAACAGCTAATAGATTTATACCTAGGATTAAAAAACTGTAACTATGATAAGTCTATGATAATTGTTGTAGCATCTTGTGTAACTTCATCTATCTGAGTAATTGTGTAATGAGTCTGTAATGTTGTCAGTTGCTGCCTAAGTATCTATCTTTTCCTGTTCCTCCCTGCTTCCCCTGTAAGCTTTTGACTCTTGTGGAATCATCGCAGTTGATGTGCTTGCCTTAGGTCAGAATTCTTGACAGGTAAAAATGGTGGAAGAGAGAAGTACTCCAAGACCAGGAGAGATTACTTACAGCTACTCTTTCTTGTCATACTCTTGTTTTCTGACATCTTCCACCTCACTGTCTTCAATTCCGTTCTTTCATTTATATTTCTCACATTTTCCAGCTTGGATTTTTCCCCCTTATACAATGAAAATACACAGAACTTGCATACTATCTTCTTTGGGAAGTCTTTGTGTCTGCTGGCTTTCCAGTAAGCAAAGCCATTAAGATGCTTATAATTAAAAGAGAATTGTTTCCAAGCGGGAGGAAAAAATGAGGAACAAATGAGGAATTGTGATACCCAGGCTGTCTGGCTAAGCTGTCATTTACAGCAGTTAAAATAATAGTCTGTTAGCTGGGTGTGTAACACATGGTCAGATTTCAGTCATTCTGTGACCTATGTTTCTGTGTTTTACCACTGCTGAAAATGAATGCATTTGCCTTGATGTTGCCCAAGTTGCCTGTGTAGTGTTGGTTGCTCTTAAATGGCATCCAGTTTGTCTGGGCAAAGTTTCCTCCATAGAAAGGTACAAGTTCCTGAAGTTTTATTGAACGCTAGCTAATAAAATTAGTCTCTGTGAATTTTTCCCTGTAAAACCTACAGTTCAGTGCTAAAGTAGTTGAAAACCTTGTTTGTGATGCATGTGTGAGGGGAGGTGGATGAGGGTCAGAGAAGCCAAGGAAGGCTCAGCTGTGTCTGCAGGCATTGTCATTCCCCACTGCCTGTGCCTTCCCTCTGTGCAATTTTATCCTAGTGATTACACGGAATGATTTGTTGAGGTATCCAAACATCTCTGAGTGAACACAACACCTTCTTTGGCTTGATATTATTCATACAAGAAGAATATCCTGTAATTTTCATTGAATACTTAATCAGCAGTTACTCCACATGATTTATGGTTTCTATTTGTTGTTTTGCAACTGCAGACTTGAAAAATCATACTGAATTTTTTTGTATTTTATGTATGCAAATAGAATTTGTTAAAAAAAGTCACTGTTTCCTGGCCATTTCTTCCTGGCTCTTGATTTTCATCTATAGTTGGCATAATCACTATCATTAGCATAATTTAACATAAATGTAATTTAACAAGTAATTGCACTGATGATGGTACCCGTCCATATTCAGTTGATGTCAGGACCCAATCTGGTTAAGACTCAGTCATTTTGTTCACTGTGTTCTGTGTATCACCACTTGCTTACTTTGTATGTTTTTATATGATCCTTGTCTGTATTGCTAAATGCTTTCTCAAAATAAGGCAGTTTCCAAACGGAAACATTCTGCAGGCTTGAAATAAGTAAATCAGTTTATAAATTGCTGATTTTTATTATTTTCTTTTCTAGCTTTAATTTAGCAGTGAAACAGGACAAGATGTTTATCTAGTTTGCAGATGCAGAGGGAGGATTTTGGACTGCCTGTGGTTAAGTCACTACATCATGATTTGTCTTCTCTATTGTATCAGATAAAAGCTACTGCAGTAGTCTTGAGTTGTATCTATTATTAATCACTGAAGATGTCATGTGAAAGAAAGTAATTTATTGTAACTCAGCTACAGTTTGCAGGTAAATTTTATATAGCCCACTTGTCATACTATTAAGAATACCGTTTTGTGAAGGCAAAACATTTATGTGTGGCAGGTACCAGAAATACAGGATTAAAATTGTGTAACATTACTGTTACTATTGATACATTCTTCATTGTAATATGGAATTCATTTAGGGGTGCGTTGTTTTGCATTGTAAGGAAGCTTTGGCAGTAAGTTGTACATTATGGTGGACTTCCAGGTGACATTGGTAGCATCAGTTACCAGTTTGGCAAAGCTACTTTATATACTGGGTTACCTCAGGCTATAATGTGTGTGTTCTATAAATGCATTTGTGTTTATTTATGTCTCAGGTTTTCTCTGAGAAAAACTGAGAGATTTTGATCATCTGTCCTTCATAGTGTTCTGGTTTCTCTGTGCTTTTGAAAAAGTACTTAAAATTTGGCATCAAGTTGGTCTTTGGCCATTCCTATACAACCTTGTTCAAGTTTGTCTAATCGTAAGTCATTGGCAAACACAGAATTTGGTCATTTTCAGTACAGTTTTGTTACATTTTGGATGTAGTCCCTAATAACTGAATTCTTAAGGAAGCCTGCCCAGCCTGGGCATATGGCACTGTTGAGAGCAGAACAGGGATTTCTCGGCTGTGAATGCCTTGAATGAAAGAAAGAAAGAAAATGTGTTCCTAGTTTTGCCACTAACAGGCAAGGCAGCCTCAGTGAGGAAGCCACTTTGTGTCGATCCAGAGAGAGTGACAGATGACAGAAAGGATCTTGAGCACAAGTGCTCGAGGGCAGTAAGGATTGTAAAGCTGTTGGACTATACAGCTGGATAGGTAATGGCCCATCCTGCATAAAGACCATCAGTAGCCTGGAAAATACTATTCATAGCTCTGTGATTGAGTGCTGCATAGTGAGTGTGCAGAAAAGGACTGAGCTAAGCTTGCTTAGGGAATTTAGCCATTGTTGTTTGTTATAATTATTTCTGCTAGATAAAATCTGTTCCTTTCAGGAGACTTTTTGTTATATAACTGTGCTAATTTGCACAGTTCAGTTTTGAAAATACTCTGTTCACTAAGTGAACTTGCAGGATGGCTAAAGATGTTTTTCAACAGTCCAGAAGTTAAATAGATTTTGAGTTTCAAATCATTTTGCTCTGACGCTGCAGTGGGCATCTGTCAAGACATTTCAGATGAAGTACAGAAGGAAATTTGATCTTTTTTTTTAATCTCATCCTCCTCCGATGAATATGCACATGTACATACATACATACACACACTCGCGCAATGAGATATACGTAAGGTATGTTGGTAAGAGGAGTTGCATATGCTGCAGAGGCTTTCAGGCAGCATGCAGGGTCAAAGCAGTCCCTTGGGAACAGCAAGTGGAGCCAGTCTGCTGATGGAAAGCTGCCACATCTCCATGTCTTCTAGCATTTCCTTATGTAAGTGGTCTGCTCAGGACCAAAAATAGGCAGGGTTGACACAAAGTAAGCTCTGTTTAAAGGCATCCTGAATTTATGGCTCCCTGCATGGAATCATCTTAATAATATACATTGGAATTTCTATGCAGGTTAAGTTGTATTCAATTTTCTTACATCCAGAGCCAGCAAAGGCAGCACAATAAGCACTGCTTACCTCCACAAGGATCAATTTCTCCTCTTCCTTCCTTCCTCATCTTCCCTGTTCTAGTTTTGCTTTCGTAGTAAGAATTACAGCTAGAGCTCTAGGTTTTGTGCTTGGGCCATAAATACTACTTTTCTGCTTGGACTACTGAATGGATTACATTTATGTAAAACAAAGTTAAGTAACTTGATTTGGAAAGATTACTCTTTCCCTTTCCAAATATTTCGTCAGCCACTCTGCAAGTAATCATTGCTGCAGAACACATGAAAATTCTCAAAAATATGACTCATCCTTTGTGTGCCCCTTTCCAGGGTAATGCCATAAATTTTAAACAGTCCTGTTTAAATAATTTAGGACAGGAATATATTGTGTTTCACGCTTGTGACTGCAGGCATAAGTTTTATTGATTATTTTTATTTTAAGGACTCTTTATTATAATCCAGGGAAATCAAAGATGGCCATTAACAAACACAAACAGAACATTAAAAATGTTTTTCCTTCCAATATGTGCTAAACCAGATGTTAATATGATAAATACATAATCTTAATAAATCCCTTTCTCCCTGCTTGCTTTTTGTTACAGATCTCAAAGTCTTTGCATTTTAGGATCACAGGTTTTGTACAGCATCAAAGTAGTTTTATTTTTAATAAACAGGTGAAATTAATAGCAAATGCTTAAGAGAATGTCAAACTATATATTTTTGAAGCACCACGTGTGGATTTAGCCAATGTGGAATTCTTTCCATACAAAAGGATAAACACTTAGATTTCTGCAGGCTTCTTCAAACATTTTGAGATGGCTACAAGTAACCTGGTTGTTTGATAGTCTAATAACTATTTCTTACCAATTTGGATTGGTTTATAATTTAAATGTTTGGAATCTTCCCACTTATATCCCATTTAGACTATCATTTATTGCAATAAATGTGTGACCAGCAGGTCGAAGGAGGTGATCCTGCCCCTCTACTGTGCTCTCATGAGACCTCACTTGGAGTATTGTGTGCAGTTCTGGTGTCCTCA
>JAVHNF010029174.1:0-12353 GCA_034783455.1 Micropsitta finschii | reverse complement strand
TGGCTTCCATGGTTACTGGTCTGTAGTTCCCTGGGTCATCCATTTTCCCCTTCTTGAAAATGGGGGTTATATTTTCCTTTTTTCAGTCATCGGGAACTTCACCTGACTGCCATGATTTTTCAAATACAATGGCCAGAGGCTTAGCAACTTCATTCACCAGCTCCTTCATTTTTCCAGCTCCATTCAATTGATATTTGAAGAAAAAAAAAAAAAAGAAAAAAGAAAAAAAGAAAGCCTGCTATGCCAGCTTCTAACTGCTACATTTCTCCAACACCACATCTTTGCTCAGTTCTCAGATACTACTGTAGAGGGTTCTTCACATCGTACACTGGTTAAAAAACCCAGACAGCTCTTTTGTTTCACTTCTATGAATTGAACATGTCCTGCATCATCCCAATCAGCAATAGCTGACTGTTTACCTGTGTTTGCTTTTAAAAATACAATTATTACCAACATAGCAACTTAAGTGTTCTGGACCAAACTGAAAGTGTGGGCTAGAGAATAGAAATATCTAACCTGCTTTGATCTCCAATTGCTCAGCTATTTATAAGAGTGTGCAGTCCCAAGCATTTTGGGAGCAGGAAAGACAGTGGAATTGCTGTGCTCAACACACAACACAAGCTGCTGCCCTTTGTTCAAAATGACACCGTAGGCCTCAAAAGTACTACTGTCTGGTGAATTTTTCTTCAATGAAAAAACAAAACAAAACAAAACCAAAACCCAGCAAAACCCAGACACTACATGGTTGCTATTTTCTCAGCTTTATTGTTTCACTGACTTTTTCAGATCCAGGCTGAAATTACAAGTGACAGAACATTAAATTTCAGCATTTTTTTACTTAAGTGCTTTGTCTTAAGGGTGATTAGGACAGGATGCTTCAACATTGTTTTTTCAAATCCAAATGAAATGAATGAGGTTGTTAAAAATGTTTAGACTAGTTAATGCCTTTGAATTTTTCTTTAATAAGGTTACTGCCTGTAATCTGAAGTAAAGTGTTTCTACAGAGATTAAATAAATGATTCTATATTTCCAATGAAAATGTGTATTTTTGAGTCGCTGAAGTTTTACCACACTGTCATCTCAGTCTGACTCAAACCAGCTTTTAAAAGAATACAGGAATGCAACAGTGGAAACTACAAATTATCTCAACACTTTCATCAAGAAGCAAGAATCCATTTTCTCATTCTCCTGAGCATTTGCTGGGTAGCATTTACCAAGTCACTTTACTTCTCTGTACCATATAAAGAAGATAATGGTGAAAAAATAAGACTTCCCTTGGTTTGCTTTTCAGGAGGGAGAAGCAGAAAAAAACACACCCAAACCCAAACAAATCAAAACAGTTGCAGAAAGTCAACTCATTCTGAAATTTGTAGCAAAACCATCTGATTTTCTGCTGCCTTCTCTGTGTTGGTGAAGTTTCACCTAGCATGGCAAATTAATAGTAGATAAAGTTGCATCAGCAAGAGAACCTCTAAGCTCAGCACACTAAAACAATATTTAAAAAACATTTGGACAGTTGGTGTTTAGACAATAACTATTAACAGTATGACCCATAGGAAAAGAGAATTTTCTGACAGTCTGAAACCTGAACGCACCAAGTCTTCAGCTGGCTCCTTGAACAAGCCACCTGATTTCTCTGTACCTCAGTTTGCCTACTGTAATTTACTTTTTTATATATATATATATATATATAAATCTATGAATTTCGCTCTTGTAAATCCACTCATGGGGAGCTCTGTATATGATATTCTAGATACAAGCTAGACAAGGCCAGAAAGGCTCATATATCCTTGATCACGGATAGAATACTTAAGTATTCTCTAGGTACAAACCTTTATAATAATGTCTTTTATTAAGTTAGCATTTTCATAACATTAACCCCTTAGAACAGACTTAGCAATATCAGATTCCATAAGCCTTTCCCACAGCACATTTAATTATATGGCAGCTGGTTTGGACACTTTGTCGGGTCCCAAGAACAATGACTGCAAGGTTGTACCTGTGGCAGGGCAACAGGCTGAAAGCCTTTATGTATTGAGGGACACTGTATTTAAGCAAAAATAAAATAGAGAACATAAAACAAGTCAAAGGAGAGAGTGAGCACATCCCATTTCATGCAATCTAGGAAGCTTTCCTGTTACTAGTGAGTGATGAGGTAACAGAGAGCAAAAGCAATGTCACTGCAGGGATCCCTGCTGCCTTTATGAGCTTTCTTACTATGACAGCCTGAAATTACATCAACAAGTAACAAGACTCTGTTGACAGTAAATATAAGACAGAGGTTGTATTTACACAGCAGATGTTATCAGCTCTTCAGGTGTTAGCTTCAGTTGTGTACAGATTAAACACAGCAGGCAGTTTAACCTGTAAAAGGCAGTTCATTGAAGGGGCACCCACGCTGTTTGCTAAGAAAAGAACTGCTTAAGCTTCTCAGCTGATGGAGTTGTTATACATTAAAAGCCTCTGTGAGGCTACCCTTAACACACTCATATTCCTTAGATCCCTGTTTTTATATACAGGCAGTGATCTGCTGCTTTGCTGAATCTCAGCAGTTCCATTTGGTTTTGGCCCCACATTACCTATCCTGCAAAGTTGTATTCCACTTCAGTTAATGTGCCATGCACTCATTTTTGGAGGACAGGGTCCAACATCATACATAGCAATGCTTACTTTCTTGGGCAAAAAAGATAACCAGAACTATACAGCACTTTTAGGTCGAAATTATTAATTTTATAGGAACAAATAAACTTTCCTTTTATTGAAAATTGTGTTTCCATGTCACAGCAACCAGAAACTGTGGAAATACAACTTTTGATTAAAAAGTCTTTTTAATGAAGCATTTCAAGATAAGAATTGCAACTAGTTCTGCGTAGAAACCAGCCAATATCTTTCATTATCAGTCCAAGAATAAAAGACTGAATCAGATAAGAGAAAAAACACATAATCAAACCCTTGAAATGCTATCATCTTATTTTTTTCTCTTTGGAGCATAAGAGGTAGAGACCACAAAGGTTAACAGGACTTTTCTATCAGCTAACAGCAACAGCTCTGCTGTGCTAGGTCAAAGGTTAGTGTTTGCTTTCATTGACAGAACCAGTCACAGAAAAATTTTCTGCATGAGTAATAATGGATCAGATAACTCCAGGACAATATTTCTTCTTAAAACAAATCTTATTTTTTCAAATTTCTAGTTAATTTTTTGATTTTAGTGAAATAACCAAATAAGTCTCCCACATGACTCAAGACATGCCCTCCAAATGTCCCCCTTATTAGATACAGGTACATGGGTGCATACCAGGGAACACTAGCAGACACATGCAGGTGACATTCTTCAGTGTACTCAGTGACAGAATCCAGCTCACTTCTTCCTATATTTTGGAAAAGACTTTGAATCCTTCCTTTACAACCTTCCCTAAATCTTGGGTTTTCATAATGGGTGTAGAATGCTCAGATGCACAAGTCCTTTTTTCTATTACAGTTATCTGATCAACTTATTGAAATAAGAAATGAGTTCACACATTTATTTTATATACATTCCTACCCAGCACAGGCTGTTCTCACAGTGCTTAAGTTCTACCACACAAAGAACTGTTTCTCTTAGAAAGGAGAGTGGGCAAAATAATAAACACACAAATTTATTCTCACACATACTTTCTCATCTCGGGGACTGCATAGCTCTAAAATACTGCAGCTGTGCTACTGTGAGTTTCACATGGCTACACAGACTAACAAAATGGCTACAGGAGACGAGCACATAACATAGTCAAAACCTACTCAGCAGTCTAAGTGAGACTTATGTCTCATAACAGCATGAGTGAGAACTTGTGCTGGTCTTCTGTCAGAAGGTATCTTTCTAGTTGCTAGGAAGGTTGAAAAAATAGAGGAGAATAAGTAGATAGAGGTATCAATTTAATATTTGCTTGTTTGGTTTGTTTATTTTTTTTTCTGGGTTTTTGTTTGTTTGTTTGTTTTCAGAAAAATTAGGAAGTTTTCAAAACCTAAAAAAGATTTAGGTTAGATATAAGGAAGACGTTCTTTACTGTGAGAGAATGGTGAGACACTGGAACAGGTTTCCCAAAGAAGTTGTGAGCACCCCATCCCTGGAAGTGTTCAAGGCCAAGCTGGACAGAGCATTCTAGTGAAAGGTGCCCCTGCACATAGCAGGAACAGGAGGGCTGGAACTAGATGATGTTAAAGTCCTTTCCAACTCTAACCACTCTATGATTCTATGATTAGTTCCTTAACTGATGCAGTATCATGAATCCTACCATGACCACACTTCTAAAGTGTTCCAATGTCACAGACTGTAAGATACTGAATACACTTTGCATGCATTACAAATGATGGACTTCCAAAGTACTGTTATTCTCTTAAAACTTTACCCTTTTTGTACCTGTAGTGGAAGGTACTAGTGTTATCTAACAGACGCAGATTACTTTCTCAGTACTTCCCTTTCTATTCGTTTTATACAAAGCACAACTATCAAAAAAATCCTAGCTAGCTTTTGTATCAGGTAAGTCCGTTTCTCAGTGTTCCCTGTTCTACAAGCCTTACACACCTTGCACTTTCTTAAGCACAAAATTGTAACAGAAAACATGCCTTGGCAGCTGACATCAAACAAGATTGATAGGGTAAATATTGTTTGCCTGAAAACTGAGTTCTCCTTGATGCTTGCCTCATCAAAGTAATTTAGAATCCACTTGTGTCCAAGTCACTTTTTACCATAGTGAACACAATGTGGGCCTCTTTTTGAGAGCTAAATTGAGCAGACCAAATTGATGACTGGGTTAAAGAAAATAAAAGTAGTATTTGCTTACAATCTTAATTACATTACATTACTGGAAAGTCACCAGAAACCTATGCAACATTACAGTGAGAGAGGTTTTTGGATCATCCGACTGGGAATAACTGCCAGTGTAAAAAATGCCAAGGAAAGAAATACAATCACATGAAACAGGAAAGCTCAGGAAATAGAAAAGTCCGGATAATCAAGCATAGCACATGAAAACACACTCCCACCAGCCTCAGATTTCAGTTTGGTTCAGGCTAGTAGGAGCTGACAGTAGTACTAGGTGAGGTAGAAGGAAGACTAATTTTAGTTTCACTCCAATTCCTACCAGCAATCATATCCTTCTTTCACCTTCTGATTTCAGCACATAAAAAAACATTGAATCTAAAGAAGAAAGTAAAGGGACAATTCTAGTATTCCTACCCAGGTACTTTCTAGCCAGCATAATAATTCTACTAAAGGGACAAAAGTAGGTGGGTGGATAGGGATGATAAAACTTCAATTCCATGCTGGCCTTAAACAAAAGCAAATATCCCTGAAGTCCTACTCCCTTATTAAGCTTGTTCCTGCTAGGTGCAGATAACAAGCTGTGTTAAGGACAACTAACACTTTAGCCTGCCAGTTGTTCTAAGAAAACAGAATCTACTCATCAGTTAGCCCTATCTGTGCCTGATGTGCTAAAAGCCTATCAAGGCAAAAGCTGCCAGGGCAAATGCAAAAACCCACAACACTGTTATCAGCACCTTGATTCCCCAGCCACATCTCTCCTCCCACATCTGCTGGAGGTATTCTCACAACAGAGTAGGACTAGTTGAAGCTCATGGTCAGACAGCCAGTGCAACAGTAGCCTAAACCATTCTCTGAAGCCAAATACAAAGACTTTTGTGAAATTCTGCCATAGGAGCAAACAAGCAAAAAACCTTCCACTGAGGCCACAGAAAGTGTGAAGGCATCATAGGCAATCCCAGTCAATGGCTTCTCAACATAATTTATAAATCTAGGAGTGTCTGAAAAGCGCTGGAAAACAAAATTACTGTTTTAAAGGGGCCTACGCCAAGCACCAAGAAAAGAATTAGTTTCAGCAGCACCATACAAAGCTAAATTTGGTCCCAATTAAGAACACAAATCACAGCTTGGTGCTTCAGGCCTTCCTCCAGAGTAACTGGCCAGCAAGACAGGGCAGTAACTTTTAACCTTCCTGATCACATTAGTAACAGCAGAAAAGTTACATTAAATTTGAGACTTAAGTTTCATGTAGATGGATGCACATGACCTTTGTGAAATATGTTTCAACCTTCTACATGAGTTAAGAGAGTTGGTCAGAAGAAAGATTTATAACATTTAACAGGAATGACTTAAAAACAGATTTTCAAAATAAGACAAAGATCATGAGAGGGCCTTTAATGGACTACCCTTGAAAGCAGTCCTCAAAAAAGTCTTCCTTTCTCTACAGGTTAAAACCAGAAGCAAATGCAAAACCGTGTAGTATTTCCTATCCAAAATTCAGGGGTATTTTGCTCAAAGATTTTTACCTGGGTCTGTCTCTATAAGGAAGAGCAAGATACTTTCATCAAGTACCACTCAAAGAATCTGGGCATTGACAACTCAATAATAGACTGAAATACCCGATACACCTTTACCTGATCTTTCTTACTTCTGACATGCATTCTGAACGGGAAAACTAATTTCAGTGTGTATCCTTCTTTCTAATATAACCGATAATGATATGACCTCAGATCAGTGTGCTTTTCATTTAGCTTTATTTTTACACTGCATTCTTTAAACTTCACAAGGCTTATGTATATTGACAAGCTTTATTCTGATACAACTGTGATACAGACTGCAGCACCTTATTCACCAGATTTCCTCCAAAGTGTTTGTCTTTGTCTCAAAAAAGGTGTGCTAAATTGCTACAATTTTTTGAAGCAAACTTTCAGTCTAGTGATTGCAAGAGTACACTTTGCTTTTTCCAAAGTTTTGCACACAAAAAAATAACTTTTCCCCTCCCCCCCGTTCCCCCATAATTCAGCTTCAGAGAACTTTTGATTATTTTGATTACTGCAAAAGAATTACTTTCAGCTGTCAGAAAGTTAAAACCTTTAAAGAGCTCATTCTTCAAACTCCAAGCACATTAATGTTTTTGAGTACTGTTTTCTACCAAGAAAAGTTATATTTCTCTTTGGGTTCCTATATAACCTGTCCTTAGAGCTCCTGGATCCAAACTACAAACTTGCACCAAAGCAAACAGGATGTCGAGGATTGATCCTAACAGGCAACCTCCTGAGAAGCCACCTTGGGAGTAACTGATAATCCATATGGAGACAGGAGAATTACAGTATCTTCAACGCTGGTCAGAGACACCACCTCTCTGCCTCGTATACCAGCCTCTTCTAAACACCTAGGAGCTCAGCCCTTCAGAAAGTACTCAAAAGTCCATCAGGATATAGAACAGATGAGGAAAGACTGTTAGCTAATCCTACAGCCACTTTAACAGCCTTCCTGAAAAAGAAAGGAAACAACTACTCCCCCTCATGCTTAATACACAATCCATTGTTTCTTCTTTTTCTCCACTAACAAGTTAAGTTTATGGAAGTTTATGTCTTAAGCATAAAATCACGCGCAGAGATAGTTTTTAGGATTCTTTTTTCTTCAAAAATGAAAAAATGAACAAAAGAAGCGACGGCACCTTCCGAAGGACTACACACTGAACACTAGGAGTAAACAGCCCCGTTTCCCGTTTCACTGTGTCCTGTTCAAGTAGGAGGCAGCTCAGACCGTCGCCGCCGCAGCGACCAGCCGGCGGATCCCGAGCCGCCTCCCCAGGGGTTGAGAGCCGGCCCTGGCAGGATCCAGCCGCGCTGCACGGACCGGAGACAAAGGGGGAAAAGGAGGGGGCCGCCGCCTCAGTTCCTCTGCTACCGCCGAGAGGCAGTTCGTTACCTGTGCGCTCCTCACCGCAGCCTCCGCAGCAGCACAGCCCCATGGTAGGTGACCCGCGTCTCCCGCAGCCCTGCCCGTCCGCTGAGCGCCCGGAGGGGCAGCTCGCAGCATCCCGGGCTCCCAACAGGCTGCGCAGGGGGCGAGGGCAGTCTGGTGCCCTGGACTCGCCGCCTTTGGCTCCCGTATTTCTAGCCCGCCCTGGGTAGACCTCGGCGATTCACGGCTCTATTTGCCCGTTAAGCCTCACCAGCTTATTAAGTATACTTGCCCTTTCGAAGGGGTGAGAGCCGCCAGAGTCTGCTTTATGCGAGGGGCAGATGCTTACTCTCAGTTGGCCAGAGAGCTGCAGACGCCAAATGTAAGTCTTCAGTGTGGGTAAAAAGATACTAGAAAGGTCATTTCACCTCTTGTAAATTATGTCAGCACAGGGTCATATCATATGCTCCCCCTACCAAGGTTAAACACTTAATCATGTATCTCTGAGAACCTCTGCAGGGATTGCAAGTACTGAGAGTTAGAGGGACTTTGCATTCTTGCAAAGGTCAGCACTGTGCTAGCAATATTCAGAAGGTTTGTTTAAACACTTAATTGCATTAACCTAACTAAATCATTAGCCAAGAAGACAAGAGTTTTGTTTTGGGATAAGGAAAGAACAACATCCCTAGAACAGATGTTTGCTGGTTCTGTGATCACTCAGTGTTTGTTTTCCAGACCCCACAGCATTGAACTTCAACTAGCAGAGACAATGCTCATTGCAGACCCACTGCACACAAGCAGCAATGCCCTAAGTATTGTGGCATACTTGCATAGCTTTGATTTATACAGCAACTCACAGGCAGAGTTCCTTTGCAAAGCTTGAACCAAAAGTTACATGTTACAAGCAAGAGCCTGAATGATGAAATCTTTTCCAGGTTGGGCACTGCAGAAGAGAATGCTCCAATAGCAACATGCAAACACAAATGTCAGTGCAGGTGGAAGAAGAGACATACACAAGAGAAGTTTGGTGTGTGCAGAAGCAGGGGTGGTAACAAGGAGATATATCTTTAAGTATAGTTCAAATAACAGAAAGAGCCTGAAATTGAGACCTGGTGAGAATCTGCAGCTCCTGCTCCCATACATATCCAAGACCCCTGAGATCAAGTCAGTTCTTCAGACTGGGACTTCCAGAATAGAAACTGAATAAAATAAAGGATAGTTTTATCTTACAGACTCAGTAGATATCTACAATACTGTTCTACAAAGAGGTCATCCTGCAGAATTCTGAACTGTTACTGCGCACTTGAGTTACCCCAGATTATGAGCATTCATTAGGTTAACACAAAAAACAAATGAAAACCAGATTCCCCACAAGATGATAGATGGATAGGGCAAGAAACTTTCCTGTCCTATCACTAAACATGGTTGAGGAAACTCAAGATACTCTGAAAGAATTCCAGTATTCTGGCTTTGCTGGTATCAATTTGTCCCTTTTGGAGGAATGAGAACTCATCTCAGTTGTTTTGTTGAGCCTCTAAACTTGTCAAACAACACCAATAGCTGCTTAAAAATTTCTTGTGCAAAGTACTACCTTCCCCTGTAAAACAAGGAATCTTCTGTTTGGCTAGAAGAAGATCTGATCTCAAAGAAGAGGCACATAAACTGCCTCCAGAGAGCCCCCTGCCCAGGGGGGGAAGATTTCCGAGTTCTGGAAAACTCATACAAAGTGTTTACTAAATGGTGCTGTCAGATCAGCTGTAGATAAAACATATGGAGAGAACATCCAGCTCTCCAGCATTTTCACCCTGGTAGCCAAGTCAGCTCTGGGGATTGACTAGATGCGATTCCTCAGAGCAACCCATAAATCAAAACAACTTTAGTTTAACAACTTTTAGTTGTTAAAATTTGAGCACTTACAAAGTTTTAGGACTGCTATGTACTCCACCTCCCACTGACAGAGAGAGGCGGCTGTGGGGTTACACACACACACTTTTTAAACAACCAAGCTAACAGCTTCAGTAAAGCAGGTCATAAATATTTGCATTTCTTGTACTGAAACATTATAATTCTAAACTCCCTTTATTTTCACAAAATATTTGGAAAACTGACAATGTTCATCTTCCCTTCCGATTACATTACATTACTTGAGAGAATTAAATGGTCCCAAAGAGAAACAGCAGACATTAACTTACTGCAGTAACTAGCACCATATATTTAAAGAGAATGATCTACAGCTGCATTCATGGCAAGAAAGAGGCAGAGACTCTAATGTCCTTATCACATGGACATAATGTGACATTACTGAGAGCATCACTACATTAAATGGTGTTAAAGAGCACTTAGCTCTTCTCTTGCTTTTGCTCTAGTTGGCAATAATAATTACAGTGAAGTTCAGCAATAAAACAAGCCAATATTGACAGCTTTTAGATAGCCACCTGCATATGCATGAACCATCCACACTTTCAATTTCACAGGACAATAAGACTTTCATCTAAAATAAATCAGTTCAACACTGGTTCATCAAACAAGATAAAAGGATGATTTATTTAAGAAACATCTTCACTGTATTGGTGACTTTGATATATGTTTGCGTCAGTTTTGAGAGTAGAAGACTTGGGAATACATCCAGAAAACAAAACCATGGAAGAGAAAAAGTGTTTGGAAGTGTGGTGTAAGGCAGGGGCAAAGGGAAAAAAAAACAAACAACAAACCAAAACCACACAAAACCAACCATTTTAAGATAACTGAGCAATGTTTGGGAGGTCTAGAAGCCAGATCTGTCATCCCATGGAAAATTCAAGATACTTTGATGGCTAAACTTCATTTAGTTTCTATTTTGAGTGCAGTCAGGCCCAGACAGATTATCTCAGAAGTCAGCTAATGAAGGTAAGAGTGCAGAACTGCCCCTCAGAATCTGTCGAAATATAAAAGCAACACTAGAAACTCTCATCCTGTACCCTAACATCTTGATAGTCCAGTACTGTTACAAAATTCTGCTCTTGAAGGGTCTGAAGGCTCAATACAACATTACAGAGATACTGTAAAACAAAACTGAGAGTTTTGTACTTTCTAATGTTGCATAAAGTATATTCATATTTACACACACTTAAAATTTCAAGTAGATATTACCCTACTCCTGTAATTCCCACAATAGACAATTTAACCTTTTAGATCTATGGTTAGCTTTGCATGTCTTCTTAAACTGCACATATCAGCTTCAGAATAAGGTTTACGAAATTAGAAGCAAAGTTCAATGTCTAAATCTGTATTTCAAGTACTAAGCAATCAGGGTTATCATAGACTGCATCAAAAGAAGTGCAATCAGCAGGTCAAGGGAAACTATTCTGCCCCTCTACCCCACTCTTGTGAGACCCCGCCTGCAGTCTTGCATCCACCTCTGGGGCCACCAACACAAGAGGGAAGTGGACCTGCTCAAGCAAGTCCAGAGAAGGCCACAAAGATGATCAATGGCTGGAGCATCTCTCCTGTGAAGACAGGCTGAGAGAGTTGGGGTTGTTCAGCCTGGAGAAAGAAGACTCTGGAGACACCCTGTAGCAGCCTTTCAGTACCTAAAAGGAACAAACAAAAAATCTGGAGAGGGACATTTTTCAAGGGCATGTAGTGACAGGACAACAGCTAATGGCTTTCAACTGAAAGAGGGTAGATTTAGGTTAGACATTAGGAAAAATTTTTTGATTGTCAGGGAGGTAAGGTATTGGAACAAGTTGCCCAGAGAAGCTACGGATGCCCCAGTCCTGTCAGTGTTCAAGGCCGGGTTGAATCTGCCTTAGAGCAACCTGGTCTAGTGTGAGGTATCCATGCCCATGGTAGGGGAGGGTGGAACTAGGTGATCTTTATGGTCCTTTCTGACCCAAACCGTTCTATGATTCTATGACAAGCTTACCTTTCAAGTACTTAATAGGTCCCTGTGAAATGAACTGATGCAGAATGAGTGCCCTGAATTTCTCTGAATAATGAATGCACTTTGCACATTTTTATCTCCTGCTCTCAGCTTCACCATCTGAAATTCTTGACTTAAACTTAACACTCCCTCCCATTTTCCTTCAGAAATACGATCAGTGTGTTGGCTGCC
Source organism: Micropsitta finschii (assembly GCA_034783455.1). Taxonomy (NCBI): domain Eukaryota; kingdom Metazoa; phylum Chordata; class Aves; order Psittaciformes; family Psittacidae; genus Micropsitta; species Micropsitta finschii. The sequence continues at coordinate 555 of JAVHNF010029174.1, read as the reverse complement.
ACTGAAAAGGAAAGCTGGCTGCTAAACACCGTTGTGTTAATAATGAACTTTCCTATTTAAGGACCAAGCTGAAGATCTGGAAACCAGAGGTAAAGATTTCACTTTCAGTTAAGCCAACCACCTATATTCTGGGGGAAGGAATTACAAAAACTAGTTGAGGGAAGAAAAAAGAAATATTGAGGGAGAGGGGTGTATAATATTGTATTTCAATGATTCATTCCAGATGTGACAGCTCATTGATGGCTGAGGTTATTTATTTTTCATTTTCTTACTAGGAGACAAATGGGTTTTGTGATTCCCAAATGCATCAGTGTCGTATCTCTAGAGCTGGGCAAATATTACTTTTCAAACTTTAAAACACAAGGCAAGGATTTGCAAGTTTGGGGTTTCTCCCCCATCCCTCCCACCTCCCAGAAAAAACACAAACTTGTTTGAAGAGCACAAATATTGGCACCACCTTGAATCACCAATATGAAAACAGGTGAACTATGTTTCACAGCGAACAGATCCGAGTCACCTAGTACAAAGCAAATGCACTTGTGAAAAACTGACAAT
>JAVHNF010029169.1:18503-31232 GCA_034783455.1 Micropsitta finschii | reverse complement strand
GGGGTTATACTGTCTTCTTTTCAGCAGCATTTATTCTTGGTTTAACCAGTCTTCATGTCCATAACCTATGTGAAGTTTTTAACATGGTCTGTCTGCTTTCATTTGAAGAGATCAACTGTTTAAAATGAAGCTTCCTTCTCTCCCTTGCCATTATGAGAAAAACAAAGGTTTCATGGATATATATCTGATAATCAGTCTTTTGGGGAGACACTATGCTTTTTTTGTGGAAATTTCTATGCCAGCTGAATCAGACAGGGAGCATAGGTATTTTGGTGCAGACGTATAAAAGAAGGTTTGCAAGACAGACTTTTTTCTTATTGTCACATATATGCATACACTTATTCTCCTTTAGTGCCTGCTTTCCAGGCCAACCATTAACCTTCCTTTAGAGAAACTGCAGTTTTCTGGGCCTGGTTTATTTAACTGGTTTGCTACACCTGCAGTTCATTTAGCAATTTCCTTCCACAGCAGGTATCAGTTTTCCTCAAAACCTGGGAGATGGTTGAGTATTAATCACTAATAACACACTCTGTTTTGGTATAATACAAATGTGAGTAGCATTCTTACCTCTGAGATAACTTTTCTTTGATGTAAAACTCACTAGCTAATTAGTGCAGTTAAGGAACCCAGTGGGGCAAAAAGATGGTGTATTTCTGCATAATGAAACAAGCAGTGTACTCAAAACACCTTTCACCTGCTGAATTGATAGGATAAATATTCTCTGTGTATCTGCCTTCTTTCATCATTGTTTATTCTTTTTTTATCTCAGAGCAGTCCTGAATCTATGTTGCCTGTTGAATGCGGCATCACTGCATGCAAGGCTGGCCTGTGCATGGGAAATTGGAGGATAGCAGGTAAGCGGTAGCATCCTTCCTAACAGAAACTACTTAAGATGCCACTTTTTCAGACCAGTTTGCTTTGAAACAAGAAACAGAGACCAGGACACAGAAGTAAGCAAGCACTGCACAAATTTTAACAAGTAAGTTCATGCTTCTTGTGGGGGGAAAGCCTTTTAGCACCTTTTTTCTAAGCTGGTGACTGCTGTGTAGTGCTGCAAGAAATTCAGAAGTGGTACTGTTTGGTAAGTGGAGATGGGGAGGTAGTTAAACTACTGCATGGTTTTGTTACACTGGAGCACTTCTGCATTGTGTGTCAAGAAATACAGTGCAGCAACACAGTCATAGGTCTGGTACTTTTTTTGTAGACAGCTGGGCAGATAAACCTGATGCTGACCACATAAAATGTTCACACTGGACTGCGTCCTTTTTGCTTTTGCAATAGTTGCAATAATCCAAAAGCAGCATCTGGAAAGGGTGTCAGACTGCAAACTTCTGGGAGCCTCCCCAGTGAGTTCTGCAATGAGTCTGCTATGTAGTGGCGTTGTCTGCCCAAGGAGCAGGGATGCAGTGAGGCTGGTGTGCTTTTCTGGCTGGAGTCATCAGCCTTGAAAGCCATTGGAAGGGTAGCAGGGACACTGCTGTCCACTCATCAGGCTGGCCTGCCACCTCTTCCAGAAGATGACAGTCTCTTCCCCGGGAGTGCCAAGCCCAGGAAAGTCAGATTTCTTGTGGAGCTTGGGAGAAGCACTGCACTTGTGCATCTATACATCTGTCAAACCAGAACTATCTCAAGCTTGGCCAGCTCAAGATCTAGCAAGCAAACATCCACTGGTCTGTGCATGGCCCAGTGTCCAGAAAGGCTTAGTGATGGAAATTAACAGCTTCCATTGTAGCATTCTAATAGCCCCATGTAGGCAAGCCCTCAGAAACCATATCAGCCCAAGTTTAGACCATAATTTGAACTCTCTGGCAAAGGTACTCACTAACTAAATGCAGAAAATCTCTGTGATGAGCAGTAACAGTGCATATAAAATAAAATAACAGCAAGACTGGGGAATAGCAGTGGCACATTTTTCCTTCCAAACTGAATTGTTCACTTCACTGTGAGAAAGAATAATTATCATGTTTGTCAATTTTGTCTCAATTAGGCTGGAATCTTAGGCCAGGAACCTTTCTTTCTACATGTCGGTAATTGTTGCCCATGTATGGCTGTGTCAGCACTGATTTTGCTCTCATGAAGGTGCCACAGCTCTCTGTCTGAATTAGAACATGCAAACCTGCATTAAGTTTTAAAGTTTCTCTTTTTCTAGTTCTAACCAGCTAAATTTTCTAGTAAATTGAAAGAAAAGCAAGCAAGCCTCTTCTGCTATTTCTATATGCCCTCGAATGTGCTAAGAACAGAAGTTATTAGCTGAAACTGTTTCCTTTTGTATGTGGTGCACATTTAATTCATGGAACCTATCACAACAAGATGTGTTAAGACCTTATACACAGAAAGGTTACAAAATGTGCATGACTTTCATCAAGTTACATATATTTATGTGGCTGACACATAGCAAAATGAGACCAGGGTATGAGACAGTGAAGCTTGTGGTAAACTCCAGCAGGTTGAGCAGAAGATAAGTATCTGACATGAAGAACAGATACATACGGTCAGCAGAAAGTTTGCTTGGAACTGTGTATAGTAGTCTCCTTCTACTTTCTATGGCAGGGTGCATGTAAAAGCTATACATTTAAGCACTAAAAGGCACTCTCAAAGACATCTATCTTCAAGCTCTGCTTGTAGAAATGTGCTCTCTCAGCATGAGAGGGCCAGGATCAAGTGTGCAAGAGAAGAAGGCGCTCAACCACTCCTACAGGTCTAGAAAGTCCTTGAGAGAGCATAGGTATATTAGTGTGAGATCGCTCAAGAGTCTCTTAACTGTGACTATTTGAATGATGGATACATCAGTGGCTGGGAATATTGTGAGTGTCAGAATGACCCAGCATATTATCCGTTCCACTTCTGCATTAACCCTTTTTCAGCTGGGGAGGCACTTAATTCCATGGTTACTACCAGTGACTGGTAAGGGTGAATAGAAGAATCTAAATCTACATTTCTGGAAACTGATTTAGGTCCATTTTCTCTGTTTATTTGAAATTTCCTTTTCTATATGAAGAGACAGAGAAGCATAGAGAACTACAGATTATAAATGTGCAAAAAATGCAAGGTGATGGGTAATATATATTTTGAAGATTAGGAAAAATTCTGGGAAAGGACAGACTCTACCTTAGAGGGATCAGATCTTTGGCAGAGAAGTCTGTCAAGAGGTAGATTAGGTAAAAAATTCTAGTTCTACCTTTCAAAATTTTCATTAGGCTTCTTGATGTCAGGAAACATTTCTGCACCTGGTCAGAGACTGGACCAAAATCACAGCTGAACTGTATGGGGGACAAGTTTTGGCTGGAAAAACAGCCTAAAGACAGCCAGGTGTGTGTGACTAATGAATTCAATAAGAAAAGGCAGTTAAATAAAAATTTGGTATTCCATTGTGAGAAATGTAGGTGAGCCAGAATACGTGACAGAGGTAAAGCATGCAAAGAAAACTGTCGTGCTTCAGATTCATTAGAGCTGTTGAATGAGGTGACCAGGATGTTTATCTGTTAGTTCAATTTGCCTGCATGTGCTAACATATAGAAGGGGGAGAGGAGTAGCACAGAGAAGAGGTGTATTAGAAAGACAGTGTTTGGGACTTTATTTCCTCACTTCATGTTAAAATCCATAAAATGCTTTATAATACCATGGCACATAGAAGTGAAGTCTAACCTGAACCAGAGGAAAAGCCCAGTTCAGACGTAGTGCCCTAGGTGTCTGCAACACACAGGATGAATACATACAGTATGCGTAGGTCAGTATCTAAGTTCTTTCATTCTGACTGGTTTGCTTAAATAGCACTTTCAAGAAATTTACAGTTTCTTGAATCTGCTGCTATCAAAAAGAAGCCCAAAAGAAACCCTGAAACAACAACAAGAAAGCAAACCCAAATCCCATTTTCTCCTAGTTATGCACTAAATTCAGTGCACTGCCCCAGAACCTGGTGTTTTTCTCTGCATGGGATTGCACATTAAATGCAACTCATGAAGCTTCTCATATTCTGAGAGTTGCTGCTTTAAAGAAAACTGTGCTGCATGCTTTTGCACAGGTACAGAGGTATGTGCTAAGTAGGGACTCATCACCTCAAGAAGCCAGCAGAAGACTTTCCATGACCACAGACGGTGCTGTCTTGTTTCTGTAGCACTGAGTTGGGTAAAGTTTAAAGGCAGAATAATTCTGTGCTGTCCTCAGTGCCGGCATGTAGGGAGTTCTTGGCAGCTCAGATGGTGGGTCATAAATTCTCCTTCACCAGTTTGGGGGCTTGATTATTCTTTTGTGCTCTGCTGGAAACATTACTTATGAGAATTGGGGCATTTTAATTTGGCTGTGCTACCACTTTATTAATATTTGAACATCTCACTGTTTTCTGTCTTGGCACAACGGGATCCACAAAAAGAGGCTAAAAGAGAAAATGCTGCCCTCCCTGGCACTGGATTCCTGCCCTTTTATTTTTAATTACTTTGAATTATTTCTGGAACTTTTTATGCCATTTTGAGAATACAAATTAAGTTTTGCCTGTAAGAAAGAATACTATAGAAAGCAAGCAAATATGGCCTTACATGTTCATCCAGAGACTGCATCAAACAAGCAAGGGACAGACTCTTGCCAATCTATCCATTATATCCTGGCATAACAATGATCCATTAGCCTGAGCAAGGCCTATGTGAACTGTATGCACATTTGGCTAGACCCACTCAGTTTATTTAGCCTCTGGTGTCCTCTGGATTAAAGCAGGCACTCATTAGAGAATAGTATTTCTTCCACAAATGCTGTTTTCCATCATCTGAGGGAAGTGACAGAGCTTTTCAAAAGCCTTTGGTATTTGAGGACAAATGCTCCCTTCTTGTAAATGTTCATCCAAGATTCAATAGGTTTTAACCATTAGTGTTTCTAAAAGCAAAAGTTGATCCTGAGGGTAAAAGAAGACCAGAATAGTGGATGATTGTGTACCTTTAGCTGGGATTTACTACTTGAGTGCAATATATTTCTGTTTCCCAGCAGCTTGCTATAAAAGGTTAAACCCCTGAAGCTCAGACCCATGACATTTCTGAGGCATACCTTGAGATCCCAAAGTAAAAGTTACCTCATGCAGTGGGATAATTCTGTCCTGTGGCTTTCCAGGAGGATTCAGTCACCAAATCAGGAGTCGGAAAGAAAAAGCACCTAAGAATATTCAATAGTTATTGGACTGTCAAATGTAGGGTATCTGATTCTTAGTGGCACTGCAGCATCTTTACACCGATTACACAAAAGGGCTTTGGAACAGCAATTTTAGGTGCATTTTACTCCCCTTCAGGCATTCAGAATTCAGAATTCCCCTCAGAGGAGAGGGAACCTACTGTATGTACCAGGGCAACATAGCATTTATTTTCTTTAAAATCACTTTGGTGTATTTTTGGCAGATTCACTGGAAAAGCTACCACTCAATATCGTAACGGCATTTAAATACACATATCTTTAAGTTAACAAAGCCCCCCATGAGGTTAAACCTTGAAGCTAATAAAAATCAATGTGAGTCCTCACATTTTTTCCCAGTAGTTTGTGATCTTTGGCTGGAGAAGATGATTTGTTCATATGGACTTTGCTGCCTTAGACAGTAGTTGAATTAGTAGTTTTATGGTAAGTGTGTCAAATTCAGTCCAGATACAACTGTTACTCTGAACTGCCAGTTGTGTTGCTATCCAATACGTGTAAAGCTTCATAGGTTAACTTAGAAGACTTCCATTTACTTTTATGTTTTACTCTGAGTTTCAGTCATTTGCCATCAATTGCTTTATGGTATGCACAAAACATACCCACTTTTGAAATCATATACTTTGCATATTCTGACATATAAATAATAATGCCTAATAAAAGCAAGAATGAGTTTGAAACAGCTGTTTCCCAGGATGCAACTGATTTTGTACTTTCCTTCCATCTTTGGAGCACAAAGTCTATAGACTGTGTGGCATATACTTTTGCCATAGAAGGATAAAGTCCTGAAAACCACAGCTTATCTATATGTAACATTTCTACAGTTCAGTGTAATTTCCCCTTTCTGCTCAACTCCAGGGCTGTGCTTTCTGATAGTAAAGAAGGACCAGGTGCAGCCTCTGTCTCCTTCCCTGAGGAATTATTAGGCAATAGCAGGTGAGATAGTTGAGGTAATAGGGTCAATTATAGCCAGGGCTAAATGACAGACGAACATACCAATTAGCAAACAGGCTGTTTAAAACTCACTGGTTCATAGTATCAGAGCTTAAATATTATAATGGAAAAAAACTCAGTGGATCTTATTAAGATATAATTTCATTATTGATTTGGTGAAAGGTATTCAATACTCTTGGCTCACATATGAAGATATTTATTGATATAAAAAAGAGACAGATATAAAAGGAATATATATTGACACTCAAAAAAGGATTTAACAAAAGGAAAAATATCCAGGAGTTTAAAGTTTCTCCACTCCTCTTCCCCCAAAACAAAGACCTGTAGTAATACATCCAAGACTCTATCAGGCATAGGATAAGTATTTCCCACAGTCTTTCAGAAGCACCAGTGTTACAGCAAGTGATAGTACTAGGAAAGCAGGTGACATGTAGGCCTGGTGAATCTACACAAAGACCACATCTCTTTAACTATAAAAACCCTTTAGGAAGGGCTCTGTTCTATCTTATTTTGCTTTACAAAACAATTTGAAAGTGTTCAGAGGAGCCTGGGAGGAACAGCAGGTAGGGGAGTAAGTGAGCAGCAGCCTCCCACCACAAACTGTGAGAGAGCTGCGGTAGCAAAGGGGATGCTGCTGTCAGCACCTCAGCTGGTTTCAGCTAGTGCCCTAGATAAAGTCTGTGTGAGCCCTCACGTGATCAATCACAATGAAAACCTAGAACTGCATCCAGGAGCAAAGAAGTCAGTGCAGAGGATAAAATACATTCATAGGCTCTCAGATATGCCCTGCCTGACCTCAGTCTGTTTGTGGAGAGCAAGGTACTGGTAGAGGGCACTTCTTCCTACCTTATATTTGCATAGCTTTCTACCGATATCTGTCTCTGTTCCTCCCAAGTCAGTGAAGGAGTTCAATGCCCACAGGTAGGTGGAAGAATTCAGGCCATCATGCTTTCATCATCTGCAGGGCTAAAAGGCATTTTGAAATGCTGTATCTGCAGTGGTGTGTCTATGATAGAAGAATGGTAAATACATCACCTGGCTGCTCCTGCTGCTTCCCATCCTGCGACACTCAGAAATGGGTGGGAGTCTGCTTGGAGTGGGCTCTGCTAGCTAGCAGATCCACATGGACTAACAGTTTGTTTTGTGTACATTCTCTGAGCTGAGAGATCTTCTGCTCCTTCTTCCTCACGTTACTTCCACCTATCTGCCTAACCTTACTGCTGTCTGCTCCAGATGAAATCAGCTCTCCAGCAGTCAAGCCTGGGATCCAGGCATGAGCAGCAGTCAGTCCCAGCTAAGAAGGATTTGCAGGCCGGTGCTGTTGTGCTTTGTTTCCTATGCTATACACTGAACAGAAAGGGAACCAGACCCCTGTTACCATCAGAAGAGACAACCTATCAGTCTCCTCAACCTGCTTAGTCCTCTCAGAAGGAATAGGAAGGGGCTACTGAAAGGCAATGTCATCTATTCCTGCCATGTCAGCAACACTTCATACTATCAGAGGCAGCTGACGGAACACAAAGGAGAATAGTAACTTTATTAACCACTTCTCTTGTGCTGAAGTAGAAATCTGAATAACTGTCTCATCCCCTGGGTTTATTGGACGTGGTTTGTTTTGCAAGTGGGAAAACAATTGCGAGTTTCATGCCTCGATGAGCTAACGTGTTTACACAACACTGCTGACGCAGCAGAAACAGGATACAATATGTGTCAAATATTGCTTGGGCTGCAGGCAAAATAACTGTTGAGCTGAAAGGCAGTGCTTAGTGCAGGACTCCTTTTGCCAGGGGCAGCTGTCTGGTACGTGTGAGGGAGACGGGAAGCGAGTGGGACTCAGTGTTCAAATCCCTTGTTGCAAAGCAGCTCCCAGAATGAGGAGAAATTTTCCAAGGTAGCTACTTCTGTTCTGATAATGAATAATAGCTATTCCCATCAATTAATTTGTTTAAAGGGGAACTTGAATGGTGCCTGGATCTCAGCTGCGTCCTTAGGATCTGACTCAAAGCCATCTGAAGCCCGTGAGAGACTTCACTGACTTTGGTGTGAGGCTCATTTCTTATTTGGGATTGTGAGGAGATAGATTTGCACGGCGTAATTTCTGCATCGGGATGTCTGCACAGCAAGGAGAGAGGGAGCTTTGCTCTTTCTGACACACAATAACACAGAGCACAGAAAGATGGGCATTTCAGATGATTGGCTTAAAAGAGCTATCCTATAATGGCAGCACAATTACAAGCCTGCAGGGAAAATTTCTGGGCTTTTGTATAAAAAGGACCAAAGAAGAACACAAAAAAGGCTCTACTGAGTTACAGTGCCAGGGTTTCAGTTACCAGTTCTCTTGGTAAGCCAATAAGAAGGTTTAACTAAAGATATTTCCAGCACTGAGACTGTATGCAAAATGGGTGGATATGCAAGAACAGGGAGGACACAGAATGGGAAAGAAGGGGGGGTGGGGTAGGGTGGCATTGGTGTTCAGGGGCAACCTGCTGCAAATAAAAATCACTACAGAAATTGAACAGGCCAGCAAGGAGCAGAGAGACTTTCTGGGCAGAGAAGGGTGGTCTGATGCTCTCTAAAGAAATGAAGAATTAAAAAACACATAAAAAGAAAGGGAGAGAGTGAAATCAGCTGCCAAGGAGTGCTGGGGCCAGAAAAAGCAACAAAGCCCTATTTTTAATGTAACTTTTTTTTTTTTTCTTTTTTTTCTTTTTTTTTTTTTCTGCCAGTAAAAAATCAGATGATAAAATAGGCTAGAGAAAGGAAGCAATTGGGAATGGCTGAAGAGGATTCCCAGCTGTGCTTGCAATCAGTGCAATTCATGACTCACAACATGCTGGCCACATCACTTCCCAGGAGCAACATATTCTCATGAACAAGCAAAACAAGTCAGAGACAATCTTTAAAGGCTTTTTGGATCATTCATGGCTTAGTTGTGAAATCGCCCATGAAGCAGCTCACTGGCTTTGAGGGTCAGGGTAATCTGAGGATTGGTCAGCTTTGCTTTTCTTTCTGCTTCAGCTGCTGTCCCATCCACCAGCCTTTTGCAGTGCAGCTGAGGACGTCCATTCTTTCCTGTCTTCTGACTGAAAGGAAGATCTGGGAATGAAATTGCTTTACTGGCTTTCAAGCAGTTCTTATCCTTCCTGTTTCCCACAGGGATCATCTTCTCCCTTGAAAAGCGTGGGAAAAGAATATTTATATCTTTATTTGAAGCCAAATATCTCTTTGCCATTAAAATTGACAACCTGTACCTAGGTCTTGCTAGTTCTCACCTGACTGGTACACAGATCATCTGATTTAAATGATAACACTGCAGGTCCATCCAAATCTCAGCTTCAACTCAATAGAGTTAGACTGCTGTTTTTACTGAGTAATATTTTTAAAAATAGAATGATGCACTTGCACCACTTGCACTTGCACCACTCCACCACAGTGAAATGTTTAGCAATATATATAATTAATATGCAGCCACACTGCTAAAATAAAGATGAAACATGTAGTGCTGCAGTACCCTCGATGTTTTCTCATGGTTGGTGTTTATTTACTTATTCTCATGGCTGTGTAATTTTTTTTCCTCATTTCAGAAGTCTGATTACTGATTAAAGGTTTCACAACCTGTTTATAATAGTGGTGTGGATCACACAATGACAGTTAGGTTTAGAGTCCAGCTAAAGTGCCAAGCTTCTGAAGCACTGTTGCTTTCATCAATTTTCTTACCCAGCTTTGACATCTCCCTTGCATTGGAGTTTTCCGTGCAGAGGCTGCAGCTACACCCACATGCAGCAGATAATCTCTTTCCTCAGGGAATTTTTCAGATTGGTTAGCACTCTCAATCCCAAATCAAAACTTTGAAATATCCAAGGGAACTGGAAAATAGCAAATATGAAACATCAAAACATTTGGTTTCTACTTGACTGAGACACTGAATCTTTTCTTTTATAAGGTTAAAAGATCTATTTTTTTAATATTGAGATGTTAGAACTTAATATATGCTTGATATAGGTACATTTCCAATGAATAAGGAAAATAACACATGCAATGCACTAACAGAGAAAGAAAAATAAAATAACCAAAAATGAAGTACCTTTATACTCTTGGAATAACATGCTCTATCCCAGTGGAACACCCCTGTCTCCCTCCCAAGAAGACAAAATTTTTTTCAACACTTTTCTTTTGGGAATGCAATTGGATTTTGTGTGGATTTTTATAATTTTTTAACAAAATGCATTCTCTGATGAAAGAGCATATCTGATGTCCTTCTAACCCTCTCTCTTACTAGCGCGTTTTAGAATGCAGTTTATGAGCTTTAATAGAAGAGGAAAGGACTTCTTTTAGGAAAACAAGATTTCAAATGTAAGGATATAAAATACATAGGAAATGTTATATCACGGTAAATCAAGTGACAAAAAAATTGTTGATTATTTTATGCACTATAGCTGAATCACATCCGTTATATACATACTGTAAAGATTTCAAGCCAATGGGCCAGTTAAGTCCAGGGATCTCTGCTCCAGAATGAATTTGATAAAATGAGAGTAAAAGAGGTGGCAAAGCCTCATATTTGCCTCCTATTATAGTAATTAATAAAATTTCTAGAAACAATATAAAGCCATTTTAACTTAACATTCTAACTTCTGCTTACAGCTGGGGCCAAGAGATCTCTATTAGTTCTGCTCTCTTTTGGGACATTATCTTTGAGAGTTGCCCTGGACTTCTCAGATTTCTAGTGAGTAAAATTTGAGAGTTGAATTTCAGAGTGAACACAGACTTGTGAAACTCACGTGCTTTTTCTCTTTCCATTTGGGGTCTAATTTCTGGGGAGGCAGGTCATTTCCTAGTCACTGGGAAATTCAGAGCTTAGTATATCAGTAAACAGACCATTAGTTTCAGCTTTCAATCTAAAAAGGAGTCCTAAAAATGTGAATCAGGGAAATACAATAGCACTGGTTTGCCCTTGCACAGGCCAGTTTCACCACAAATAAGATACATCTTCAAGATGCTGACCTTCTCTTGACAGACTCCCTCCATCCTTCCTACCAAGTAAAAGGCCAGGGCCTGACCACAATAACAAAAAGAAAAGAAAGAAAGATTTTCTGTTGCTGAGAGATTTCATTAAAAAAATCCATGAAGTATTGACACATCTATTGCTTCTTCTCTTTGGAATTCTTGATAGACAAGACCTGACTAATTGTGTTTAGTCCAGCCAGCAGAGGCTTCAGGATTGGCTACCTGGAATAATTCTCACAGCAGCATTTATCTCTGCACAGTTTGGGAATCTAGGGAAATCGTGAATTACAGCATCGAAATGCTGAGCCAGCAAGAGAAACAAGGAAATAATGTTTCGACTTTCAGCACAAGAAAGGGGATGTCTCAGCCTGGCAATATTTATGAGCTGGTATAAAGCTGTTTATGTCACAGTGGTCATATGTTCCTTAAATGTCAAGTCACAATCAATAACCTCGCTGAAATTTGACCCTGTTGGGCGCGGTGTAGGAGAATTGGATGCTCTCCAGGCTATCAGCTGAAAGGCAAGAAACAGCAAGCAATTGATGAGAAGCTATCAATAAAACCTCAGTATTGTTTTGAGTTCAATTTCAAGTAATTGCTAGACATCTTGAGATTGAGTCTGACGGACATGAAGAGGGTTAATGCTGGTTCCGGGTAATGAAAGTAGGTTTCTTGTACAAAATAGCACAATGGGACCTAACAATGAAAAGGCTTCCACCTCCAAAACAAAGGTACTGTAGGAATCAGTGAAGCCAGTGTTGTTACGGATTTCTTCCCTGTCCTTACAGCCTTCTCCTGTGGAAACCCCTCTGTGCTTCACTCTTTCCCCTTTGCTTCTCCAGCAGCTCCAGTTTCTCCCTCCATTCACTACACAAAGCAACACGTGCCCTCTATTTGTTACTCCAGCATTCATCAAAAATTCCAGGTCAGGGATGGATTTTCTATTTTTTTGTTGTTGTTGTTGTTGTTTTCTCTTAATGCTAGAAATTATTCTGGCATGAAATACACTGACTCAGTTGTTTTCCAAATGGATTCTCTGTAGAAGTGTCAGCTCTCTTCACAAAATTGGGATTTACTTCACACCCTAAGTTAAAGCAAAGGTTTAAATGGTACATTTTGCCTCTCTGTTTTAGGCAGGTTAAGTGCATATGGGGAATTACAGTAGCAAGATTGAGAAAGGGTTACTCGTTAAGCTGCTCTTAAAGTAATTATCTGTGATCATGTGTTGGACCCCCCTTTTTTATATTATTTAACAGGCTCTGCAAAATAATTTGTCACAATGTTCTTTAGTGATGCATAATTCAGGAAATGAGTCCTTAAAAGAAATGTCTTCCCCCATTCTCATACTGTTAGCTAGGAACTTGCCAGAACACAAACTTCTGGCAGAAATACTATTGAGCATATAATAGCACCAAAATCATTGAAGGAAATTACAGCCTTCAGGAGGCTTTCAAATCCCACACAGCTCAGCATCAGTTTTTTAGCTGAGTTCTCTTGTACTCTGACCCTACAGTATTTCAGGAGAAGTAGTCAGAGGCACTGGTGCTAGCAGGCACACGAGGTTCAGTGTAAGGCTTGATCCTGGGGCTGAATCAGGATTTA
>JAVHNF010029168.1:6800-30992 GCA_034783455.1 Micropsitta finschii | reverse complement strand
TCCTGCCTCCTCAGATGTGGCAGTCAACTTGAAACACATATGTTCTGCTCGCTGTTCTGCTGTTCAGCACAGTGCCTATGAGATACACTGCTCTAGCGGGTATTTGTTTTTTGCAACCATAGTGATGAAATGTGTTTATTGGCTAAGGTCATAAGAATTTGAAGAAAGTATTTGCTTTCATTTAATTTCAGAAAATCTGAACAGTCCTCACACCAAATACTAGGGATTTGGGGCACAGAACTACAAAACAAGTTTTGAAATATTTTCCAGATACCAGCCTACCAATCTGACTTTTTGATAATGGAAAAAAAAAAGAATGCAGAAACACAACACAAATCTCATTATCTTACAGGGTCTTTATTTAGTGCTATGTTAGAGATGAGTCTTCTTTGAAATTACTCAGATTCTTATTCTTTAAGACACATCTTTATATGTCTTGTTATATGTTATATTTTTGTCTTAAGCTTTTTAGATGTCTTCTCAAAATTTTACAGGAATTTAAGGGAATTTAGGAATTTGAATGTTTGTTCCTATTTGACAATCCAAAGCTCATGATTCATCAAAGGCAATAAAACCCTATTAGACAGTTTGTCAGGCTTATAATGAGTGGCAGATGCCATATATAAGATCAACATTGAAAAGATATCACTTAGGAAAGACTGCCAAAGATTCCCAGCATTTTTGCAGAGAATTTTATAGAAGAAAATGTAAGCATTCTGAATTTTAGGGATGTTAAAAAACATGAAAGAAATCTTTAGTTTACAAAAAATAATAAAAATGGAACAATCCATGCCTTGTGTCAGAGTTACTAAAGCACAGGCTTAGTTCCCTGGCAAAAATCTTTACCTTAAGTACAAATGAAAACCAAACAAACTCTTCCTATTCTAGTGACATTTAAAATGCTTGGAGTACAGGAACTGCAATCATGTATCAACTAGAACCTGCACAGCAATTGGAGATTCTTTTAAATTCACATTTTGGTGATCTGTCTAATTTTCATTCCTCAAAAATGTCAAGAGTTAACTTTAACTCTTCTTGCAAAGTTATGGAAACAAATATTTTCTATAGTACACAGCATAATCCAGCTTTCAAGACAATACGCAACAAAGCAGGACTCTAAAGGAATATATTTATATTCTAGTTTACTCCTTCCATACTTGTTTTTCAATATGTCTGACAGATGGAAATAAAAATACACTTAATGTTGTCTTCTCACTGGATTCTGAGAATCTGAAGGCCATCCCTCACATCAAGGTCTGGCATGGCATACATTCCCACCACTCAACACCTACTGGGCTGCAGCCAACAGTGGAGCTAAAGGCTCTTCTTGGTGGCAAACACAGAGGCCAACCCAGTCTTGCCCTTGACTGTGATCAACCTTGGTCCTTACACCTTTGTTGTCAATGCAGAGTTTCATCTGCCTCATCCAATAACAAGTTGCTGCCATGGCAAAGCACACACAGATTTACATTAGCAGTATAACTACTATAAGGGTGCATTCCATGATTTCACTGGATCCCATTGACTACAACAATGGAGTAGCTCTTGACTCACAAAAATTTCACTGAAAATAGAACATACTACTGCATTATTAAACGAATTACCCTCCTCCAAAAAATTAAAAAACAAGCCCTCCATTTCCCCAGCTGCTACACAGAATCCAGTAAAATTCATATGACAACACTTTTTAACTGAGATAGAAATGTTTAAGTGCAATGGTTATCTTTATTTTTACATGGTTTTAGTGGCAGAGTTAGAGGTAACGGTTCAGTGGAGGAGCTCTAGGTGACAGAAACTTTAGAGGCAGACTTGAAACAAAAGGGACTACACTATTCTATAAATTCCAGAAATTGTAGTTCCTGAAAGATCAAACCCAAAACATGAATGACAGGAATTATACTGTCTGGATGATATTTTTCACACTTTGAAGCAACACAAAATCTTAAAAGAGGAAAGAGCTGACAGTATAATCAACTAGTATTTCAATCTAACATATGACAGGTGATAAACTCTGTAGCATACAAAGTATGAGGCATACAAAACATTTGTAGGATATATACAGCCACAATATATTTAAGTGAAAACCAAACAGTAACTAGTCAGTAGAGAAAAAGATACTTTTTACAGCCACCAGCTTCCACTTACCTTGAACACTGCCTCACATTCTAGTTTCACTCTTTTGTAGGCAAGAATTCTCTGTCTGTTGAGAAACAAAAGGTGCACTGCCACATGGCTGTGTAAAAAATTGTCCTCTTCCAGGCCTACTTTCTGCGTCAATAGGAAGGCCAAGCATATTCCTAGCTAGACTGTTGCTAATGGCTTGTTCCTGTCAGTATGAGCTCCCACCAGATAAAATAATGTTCTCTGGTCTGTCTATCTGAAATAATGACGCTTTTAGATGTTCTAAACAGTCAGTCACTTATCTCCGGCAAGATAAGCTAAACTGGCATCACAGAAGGCCAAGGACATTATATGATAGCAAATATTATTTCTGAATGTTATAATAATTTCCTTTTCTCTAACTTCAGGTTTGAGTACAAGAAACAGTGTCACAAATCAGCCACCACCAAAATCGAAAATCAAATTTTCAGAGAAAATGAAGCAACCAACTTTGATAGCTAAGAGAGAGCTTCAAATGAAATTGTCCTTATCCGTTATTCCTTTCAGTAGTGTCCCTTTAGGACATCACTAAAAATAAATATATGATCTGATTTACTACTTCATCCTTCACATTTCTGAACACAATTTTTGTCTGCTATGTAACTCTGGCATGGTCACACTGTGACACAACACTGTGTGACTCAACAATTGAATTTGGCTTGTCTACAAGTTTTCTGTTCAACATTCAATTTACCTTGTACTCTCAAAAAATGTGTGACTCATTAGATTTGGCATTGGACTGCAAGAGGTAAACACAATCTCCATTATATTTAAACGCGTTATGTTACAGATTTTCAAAAGGACTCTTGAAAAAGCAGTAGGGAGAAAAGTTTTTCTCAATTTTGAAGCAATTTCTTTTTTATTTTCCTGGAATAATTCAATTTTCTATTATTGAAATTAAGCTTTAACAGAGTTCTGTACTCTATCCCTGGGCCTTCTGGCTAAGAATAAAATGGGAAACACTGAATTGTGTAACTTGCTGAAATGTTTAACGTATCCCCTGAAAACAACATTAATTCTTAAGTATTTTTCCTCATGCTGATTTTTGTTCAGTTTAATTTTAACTGTAAGTATTTCAAGACAGGATATTTGTCTTTTCTCCATCACCACAGAGCATTAAAGAAGTTTGACTGCTTTATTACAAGTCTCTCTACAACCACTAGAAGCAAAATAAGAAAATCTTTCTTTCAAAAACTAAATGGTGTTTTTAAGCCTCACAGCTATTATTACATTGCTAAATCATGATTTTCAGAAGTTAAAAATCATAACGAGTAAATAGCATACCAAAAGCCATTTTTAAGATGAATTCGCAATTTTGGAAGTCTCAGAGATGGCAGCTATGGGTCAGGAGTGTGCAATGTTAACTCAGTAATTACAAATCTAAAAGATGAATGTTTGGCCTTAGACTATTTATTCTTACAAAAATCACATTTCAGTATAAGGCAATTTTTAGCTGGAAAATATTTAAATGTTATGTTTAAAGACCTGAAAATTTTGTTCATGGAAATTGCAATACTATGAACAAAAATCTCCCTTACTATAGCCTTCATTTATCTTGTCTTTTAAAAACATACTCTGTATTTATCACCTTGTCATATAATCATGAAAGCACTGCATCAAAAAGCATAAACTTAAATGAAGGTTCTGATTTTAATAAGTTCACAACTACTACACTCCTCCTGTGTTTGAAATATCTTTTTGTTATATGTGGATTAATTAATGCAATTCCCTGCATGTGATACACAGCCAGATTGTTTTACAAGTTTTCAAAAAACCTAAAGGACCTAAGTAACAGCTTAGGCAATTCCAAGCTGATTAGTAGGCACATTTAAAACAGCTCTTAAAAAATAGCCCTATAAAACTATAAAGGCTTCTACTAATTTGTCCAACATGTTGGAGATATTCAAGAGCCTGTATTTAGCTTGTCTTCAGCTTTACGGGTCTCATACTTCAAAGTGATTTTATTCTGGCTAAGAAGTGACCAGGATATGCATGTAATCTCTCCAAGAGTTTACCTAATTGGATCAGTCTTTGTGACTTTTAGTTGATCCTGTATAGCTATACTGCAAGGCAAGTTAAGCACAATTTTTCCTGACATCAGCTGACTTTATTAGGAAAGCATGTTAATTAAATAGGGTGAATTACATCAGAACAGTCTATTTTTGCGTAAGGTTCCCAGCACCAGTTAAATGATATTTTGAATGATAAATAGCTTATATTTCAGGAAGAAACAAAGCTTGTAATAGACAATTGCCATGAAGCATCTTTCCAATCACTACTCAATAAAGCAATATATTAAGCACAGTTAATCACAAAGTAAACTCAAGTCACCTGAACATACAGTGAGTGCTCAGAAGTATCTGGACAAAATATCTGCAATGCTACTAGAATTTCGTAGAGCTGATAGGGCAGATTAGTAAGAGGCACACTGTTTTAGTGCACACTGTAATCATAACTGCAGAAATCAACTGCAGATATTTGTCACAGGGTCTTTATAAAGCATCTGTGTGAACGTACCCTCTACTGAAAATACTAGGATCCTAACATACTGTATGTAGTACAAAACTGTCACTGGGAGAACTGTTGATGCTACAGAAATTGCTTCTAATTCAGAAAGCACGGTTAAGCTGTTTCATTTATTTTAATCAGAAGTGTAATTAATGTATTTGTCATAGAATATTTCAATTTTCCATGTCTCTTCAGAAAAGAATGAAAGAAAACCCTAGCAACCCAACACTGCTCTTGTGATGAACCCTTTATTTGTACAGCATTAGATTAACATCAAATACACACTTTCAAAGATATAGGATATTTTCTGTCAAATATAAAGAAGCTATTTCTACTGAGCACAGTACATTTTTACTACAATGATTATTATATATCTGTTAAATAGGTTTCTATTATTACTGAGATCTTCATTTGCGAAGTCAAGCCATCATTACTGAGATGTATTCTATTGCATTCTAGTGTTACCTGAGATGCCTTCTATGATAGTTGAATAATCTGAAAAAGAAAACATACGTAATCCAATTTACAGTATGGACGGAAAAGGTAAAAAGATTAATGGAAATGCATGGAGGTTAAATTCTGAACCACAGACTAGATATTTCATCTCCTTATGTAATGTACAATATGAATTAAGAACATATGAAAAGAACATTAGAAACTGATAAGTAGTAAAGAGTAAGGCTTAAGTAAGGCTGACTGGAAATAACTACTACCTTTTAGTTGCAATTTTCATCAAAGACATCCTGAATTTTGCTTCCTAATGGTCATCTGTTAAAGAAGGTCTTCTTTTTACAATGTAGAAAGTATACAGGACTCCCCAACGTACACAACTACAGAACTTTCCTAGATGGGAACAACAGCTTTAATTCTGCATGGTGCATAAAGACAAGTGGCAACTTCAACTGCTACCCTACCTGGCTACACATTTACTGAAGGGAAAGGTACTTAGTGTCTCCTACTGACAATGTCACAATTTATAAAAAATGGTAATTAAGATACAGGATGCATGTATGAATGATCATATACCCCAGATCAGCTAGGATGCTGCAAACCAAATGCATCATCTAGTTTATATTTTATGTATCTTAACTCTTTTCATTTATATTTCTATTTCTTCTGACAAAAGTATCTGTATTCTGGGTCCAAAGGGTGGATCTTTTGGAAAAGCTCCTTTGTACTAAGAACACAAAGTAGATCTCACATTCTTGTAAGTTAGTATTTTACAGGTAACATCAGGAATACACATAATAATGCAAATGCCTAACAGTTATTCATGCAGTTTTTTCCTCAGGCATGTAGATTCTGGCTCTAATAAAATAAAACAGACTTGTCTTTTATTCTACTGGAGTTTTTACTGCATTTTGAATGGTTTTACCTTCTTTATGGTTCTTGTTTTCTAACTGAATAATTAAAAATACCTTTTGTAGGGAATTATCAACCAAAAATATTTCACTACTAAAAGAATGTAAAAATATTCATTGCTGACTAGTCATAGTTAAAAAACATACATATTATTAGCCACTACAGAAATAGAGATGTGTTGTTAGTATTTTAGTGAGAATTTTGGATTGTTCTCTGACCTACAGCAAACATTGTGTACCAAGGCAAGATAGAGTAGAAGTGAGAATCTATTAATTTACTTTTCCAATTTATTGAAAAAGACTGTCTTATAATAGAATGATAGACAGATAACTTATGTGCAACATCTCACCTGTAACTAGATTAACAGAACACATGTTGGTAATCAAAATGTCACACACATACAGGCAAACGCACATGTTATAGATAGGAAAAGCACATCTTCCTATTACAAACCTCCAACCTTCTTCTTTTGTTTTATTTTCTTTGTTTTTCTGAAATAACAGGTGATATGGCACATATTTACAGTACATAAATAATTTATTTTCAGTAACATTTTTTGAGCTTGAGGGATGTTATCTTGAGAACAAGTAAACTAGTATTACCCAGACTGAACATAAAAAATTGCTTTACTGGAAATGAAGCCAGAAGTATTATGACAATGTTCTCTGAGAAAGCATTAAGAAATTCTCCAAAGGTGGACACAGATCTAACAGTAAAAGTTAAATTTCTCTAAAGTGCATAGCTCTCAAGCCATATTGTTTCATCAGGCAATGCTGCCTACTAATACTGTTGCAAATAAAAATTTAGCATGGGCAATATATCAGTAAAATGTATTTTTGTTAACCTGAAAAATATCTAGGCTGTGTATAAACCATATTCTGTATGCACAGATCACTCCTGCCAACAGAATAAGAAAAAACAGAAAGTAGCGTATTAATCCCAAAGAGTTGACTGTGGCTGAGAATATCTCATTTGAGCTTACCTTTGAGCAAAACATCCTGGTTTTATACAGATGGCTTGCACAAACGAATTGTATGTATCCTTCAATATCTTATTAAAGGTGACAAATGTCTGCATCTTAATTGACTGCTTTATCAGATAAAGACAGGTTATTATAAGCTGTGCATGTTCCATGTGTCTAAAACATTAGTAGGTTAGACAGCTGGATATAAAGTGATCTCTTCAATAACTAGAATAGTTACAATTACAATAATAATACAATGCATTTATTATACCTTACCAAACAAGCTTATAAAAAAGAAACATAAAAACCAGGTGCTGACATTTTATATTAAATCATAAACCTAAATGAAAACCTTACTTCATGGTTTTGAACTAAGCGGAATAAATCAATAGGAAAATACTGTAAGTTGCTTTTAAATACAATATGATAAATTAGAGTTTAAATTTCCATACATTTCATTGCAGATCTACATAGAAAGTTACAGTGTTGGTTTTTAAAAAAACAGCTTCCCTATCTTTTAAAGAAAGGAATATTTAAAAGTGAAATACAGATTTATGTCAATACAAGCAATAGAAGTAATCTTATTTGGACATTACTCATAGCCTTTGTTTCCTAAAAATGGGCAAGAAGACATGAAGATTTATTCCTCTATAGTCTAAATGAAGGTACCTGTGCACTAGTAACAATCTCTGCCCCATTCAGTCTCCAAACAGTTTGAAGACATATGCCTTCCTGCCTGGAATGCCAAAAGTACAAGAGCTTAGTACAAAATTTGCTATGTTAAACATGTTGAAACATACAAAGCTATTTCCAGCTAAAATCATAATGATAAGAAAATGATAAGAAAACAACAATCCTTTAAAAAATAGTTTTCTTCTGATGTTTCAGAATATCATACATCATTGCTGAGAAAATGTATGCTATAACAAAATATTTTTTGGTTCATAATACTTTTTAAAATTGAAAGATAAATATTTTTATATTACCATCTCCTTCTCCTAAGTCATTCTTTCACCCTTCTCCCTCCTTTAAGTCTGATGAACGTTTTTCTTTGTGTCACTGATTCGAATCACTCAGAAATAATACAGAGGTATCCTCTGATTGAAAATTCTGCCTCAGACTACATACCCAGTCAATAAAGAAATGAGTCTCAGACTTGAAAGCTATGGAGAAGGCTGTAACATTCTTCATTTAATTTTTCAGCCACAAACATGATGCTCTGCAGAAAACTCCGTAGACACTGAGAAAGTGACTGTGCACAGAAATATGCCCTCATGAGTCAAATAAAACTATTAGGCAAGTTAAAATGGACTGTTAGTTTAAGTGCGCTTTATATTGTAAAATATATTTTTCACCTTATAAAAATGCTTCTTAGAAGCTCCCAGTAGCAAGGGAGTTTTTATATCAAAATGTTTCCATCACAAATATGCATACTGTCAAAGAGAAACTGAGATGCAAAACTCCATGAAGACAGTCTTGTGTGCCGAGGGGCTCTCTAAAGGGCTGGAACAGAATCTGTCTCTTCTGAAAGCCTCTTCCATCAGAAGAATGTGAAGAAAAATCAAAACTAGTCTCCCCTCCGTGGGAGTAGCTGCTCAGATATCCAGTTATGTTCTCATCACCTACAACAATCAAGCTCACAGAAAGACTGACAATCACAGTTCATTGTATCTAATATTGGCCTCCCTTTGTTCAGTTAATTCAGTTTTCTTCCATCTGAGCTTCAAACAAAGGTTTGAGAAACAAGCGCAAAAGCCAATACCAAATGAACTCCAGAGATAATAATCTCTCTTTCTTCATGTTAACCCTGATGGATGTGATAAAGTTCCTTTCTCAGCACTTGCAAAGTCAATAAATGATTCCACTGACTAGAACTAATCAAGCTTTTCTAAAAATTGTCAGTAAATTAGACCCTGATTTTTTTCTTCTAGTTCAGACTAGATTTGCATTTCGTTACAAAGAAGTCAGAAGATACAAGGCCAATTGTGCTTAATTATTGAAAGAAGAGGCTGATGTACCACTTTTTGTCAATATGGTTCCTTCTTATTGGGTGAATAAAATCCCTGCAATTTGGTATTATGACACTTGGTGCTCAGTTTATCAGCTCTTACAAAGGCAATGGGTAATCAGCCATGAATTAGTAATTCCTTGGCGTTCTCAAAAATTTATCTGGAAGCAGATATGCATATTTGAATGCATGCACACTGCATAAAAAGTGATCTTGAACTCATTAAATGACGTTGATTTGGTATAACACTAGTCATATAAAGCATACACATGTTTAAAGCATATAAGTATATATATTATATATATAAAGCATAAATATATTTACATATTTGTTCTGTAAAAGGAAAAAGGCACTTTCCTCCCCTGGAAATCAATTTACTTGCTTTCTGTTGCAAAGTAGTATATGTAGGCCATGATCTGAATAAACAAACTTGCGCCAATTTATGTCTAGAGGTCTACAGCATGCACATTATTGTCTATAATAATAATTAAAATTATCTAGAAAAGTAAATCTTACTATTGACCTATTTTATATTGTATTGTGTTTAGAAAGGCTCAACTGCACCTATAAAGCCATGTAATTCACACAGAACTTACCTATGGTTGCAGCACATTTATTAGTAGAATGGAAAGTTTTCTACCTCTTCCACTGTATATTTTGCTAAATCTTTAAAGGTCATCTTTAGGGTAAGCTTTTAACAAAGTCCAGCAGCTGGATTTTTCTGGATCAAGCACAGTTTTCATGTCCAGTGCAATGTGACATGCACCAAGGCAGGTATGTTTCTGAAGGTGTTAATACTGGCTTCATGCTTTCCAAGATGTTATAAAAGGACTATCTAATTTCACTTTGTTTTGAAATATAGCCTTTGAATACAGAGTAATCTGGATTTTTTTTTTCAAACCTGTTGCCCAGTTTGGGTTGGCAGCAAGTAACTGCCAGAAAATGAAGGCTGTCTTCTACAGAATGTACTTGTTTGCTACTTCAGTTCTGGAATGTTTTTTCCTTGTACTATTGGAGAAACACATACATTGCTATGACTTTTTCTTGTCTGTGCTTATGGAGAAAGAAAACATACTGAAACCATCTTAGCTGGATCAGAGTTGACTATGGTTGAATAGCCAAAGAAAAAAAAATAATTGCAAAATATCCACTTACAATAAAACTAAATATTATCATAATAAACTGTACTATCAAGTGTCTTCCATTTTATCTAGTATTCTGTCACAGATGATTGTATCTAGAAGGTATTATGAGCTAATAAGTTGTGAATGAGACCTCACTACAAAGTTTTGAGCAAAGCAAGGAGGAAATACAAGTATAAAAGAAAACCAGCATCTATTTTTTTTTTTTAATTATTAAGTCAAGTTAAAATAGTTTGGTTGGTAAGAAAGCAATAAATAAGATACCATAATTAAAGCAGAATTCTATTCAAAAATCAGCAATATTAGGACATAATAAAAATGAATTTATCTGGATATTTTTACGTCATCATTGTATCCTAGTGTAGAAAGGATCCCAGAAGCAGTTGTACAACTATCATAATAAAATAGTACACATGAAAAGATCAGGCCAGACAAGAAATCTCATCAGGCAAGCAAAGGTATAAAGTCATGTTGGATGTGGTGAATTATTAATTCTGCAAGTTCTAGGAAACTGCAGTGGGATTCCAGATTGTAGAGGCCAGACTGCCAATCTTCCCAAAGGACACAGGATATCTTATTTCTGTACTGAGATTCAAGAATATGTGCAGTTTTAAATGCAAGCTATCATATTCTAATGCAAGATCAGGCAAAAAGAGAAGATTTATGCAGGATAATCTTACACAGGATTATCTTCAGGTATGTAAAGGAGCAAGGGCACTTCAGCTCCATCTTTGGAGCTCTCTCCTGTTTGTTGCACCAGTTCTGCATGTCACTTGATCCTGCAATTCCTTGCCAAATACTGCCATGTGAAGTAGATGACAAAGTAAGACAGTTTGGATTGAAAATTCTACTCATCGTACAAAGGTACGATGCCTGCAATCCTGTGATAGATTTTCGTATATTCAACTTGTCTAAGATGTTTAGGTTTGAGGATGCTTTAAAGGCCAGGTTACTTTTTGGGTAGTGCCTTGACTTAAATAATGTTCTTGCTGAGTAAAATCCTGCTCTTTGTAAACTGCACTACCAGTTCCATCTCAGTACCGGATATCTGTACAATACGCATAGTATTTTTACTCTAAAAAGAGAAGTCTCAAAACAAAGGAATGCTGACAGGTAAAAGATTAATGATTTTTTTAAATTTGTTTTTTTTCCTGGCAAAAGAATTCTTTGTTTGGCTGCATATATTTTTAAATTATTATTTTTTTTGTCATGTTCATATAATTTTCTGTACAGAAAACAGGAATGTCAATGAACAGCAGTCATACTGAATGAACATATCATAAAAAATAAGTCAAAAATTAAACTGATATATATGTGTGTGTGTCCTATGTTCAGCTGTAACAGTTATTTTTTTATTCCTTCCTAGTAGCTGGTGCAGTGCTTGTGTTTCGGCTTCAGTTTGAGAACAATGCTGATAACATACCAATGTTTTAGTTGTTGCTTAGTAGTGCTTACCTGGATCAAGGACTTTTCAGTCTTTCATGCTATGACAGTGAGGAGGGGCAGAAGAAGCCAGGAGGAAGCAGAGACAGGACACCTGACCCAGATTAGCCATTCCATACCACAGTACACCATGCCCAGCATATAAACTGGGGGGAGTTACCCTGAAGGAACTGATCACTGCTTGGGTCTGGCTGGGTATCGGTCAGTGAGCGGTGAGCAATTGTACTGTGTATCACCTGTGTTTTGGTTTTTTTTTCCCTTTCCCCTTTTTAGTTTTATATTCTCTACCCTTGTTATTTCCTTATAATAATAATTACTATTATTATTGGTAATAGTAGTTTTATATTATACTTTAGTTTTTAGTCTGAAAGGGGGGTGAGTAAGCAGCTGAGTGGTTCTGAGTGGCTGAGCTTAAACCACAATACTGTGATGCAGATCAGTCCACAAAACCGGTTTTCAAAGATATTAGTACTAAGTCAGTTGAACTGTACTTCTGAAATAAGAATTAGAAAAAAAAAAAACAAAACAAACGAACAGTATTTTTCATTTTAAGAAATTTTCAAAATTTTCATGAAAAAATTGAGAAAAACAAAAAAAATAAGTTCAAACAAAACAGTTTAAGCTTAAAGAAAAAAATATTCTCATAGAACAAATTTTAACTGCTTTCAGCTAAAGTCACTACAGCAATATTGAATTTGCTGAGCTATGAATGATATGGTATTCAGGAACAAAGTTGTTATGCTCAATAACAAGCCAGTTTTTGCCTTACATAAGTTTGAGAAAAAATTTACATGCTGTCATTATCTCTTGAACACTCATGAGAAAGCAGAGAGCAAGCAGACTGTCCTCACAGTTTACATAAGGAAAAGGTTCCTATTTATCATAATGATCTCTTGAATCTTTTCAATCCTCTGTTAAAAAGAGCAAGATAGCTTCATCTGAAAGCCCTTCTTCCAGCTGTGTATTGCTCAGCTGTTGCTTTTTCATGGAACTTGGGGACTGCTGTAATTAGACTGAAGGGAGTTGGGTCATGCTTAACAATTAACTCTGCTAATATAGCTGATGTGTCCAAATGTTCCATTTGGGTATCTGTGTAAATATTTTCTCTTGATAATTCTCTACTCTCCACTTCTGAGAATAAAGAATTGGCAGCTCCTTCCACTACCTACTGTTCATGCATATCAACGTCTAAGTTAAATATATGAGAACGCAATTTCTTTATTCATAAACAGAGCAAAAAATGGCATTACAAGAGATGGATAAGGTGACCTCAAGAAACAGATTATGAACCTACATTAGTGGAGACATGACATCAACATTTATAATAGTTCATCAAGAAAGATTAGGAACTGTACATTGCTGAATATGTCTATAATTGCAACTTAATTGACTCAGTGAAATGTAATTCAACCATTGTATTACAGTCTAGTTCAAATCATTTATGTTGCAGTTAGACAAGGTTTGTTCCTGGAAGGAGCTAAGGCTTGAGTTAGTAGCATTAATGGAACTCAGTACTTTACAGAATCAGGCCAGAGACAGCAAACTTCGTAGTTGCCACAGGCAAGCACAAGAGGGGCCAGAAGCTGTTAGAAATATGTTTGAAAACAAGTAAGTCGCCTTGCAAAAACAAGCAAAAAAAGTAGCAAACAATATACACAGAAGGTATACAATTAAATGATGTGTTATAGTATCATCACCACACAGCAACAGTGGAGGGAATAAACAATTCTATTGGGAAGCACAGCAACATGGTGTCAAGTGTCATTAGACTAATTAGACAAACATTGTTTTCCTTGTTCCAGTATTGCAACAAGATAAGATACTTCACCTCTTCTCTTTTTCTCCTGCCTTTTTGATATTCTTCAGAGGTCTGTCCCTCATTATATTTTATACAATGCTTATCAGGACAGCTCCTTAATCATTATTATAATCACCAGGAAAGGTTCTAATACAAAACCACCAAATACATGTGTTAGTTATGAATTCCTTTCTTCTTGAGAAAGAGATGTAAGTACACAGAAATAACCAAAATGACTAAATTAAATTTCAAAATAAAAATCCATTGCTGCCAAACACTGGAAGTGCTGACTCACTGAGTACCACCCTGCTTGAGCTATGCATGTAGCATTTCTATGGTAGGCTCTTCTTCAAACCCAGAACTGAAATGCCTGGCAGAGATTAGGTCCTGATTTGCAAGTAAGCCTGGCATCATTTAGAAAACAAGCACCACACAAATCCAGAGTCCAGATCTAGCTGCTGTTTTCAGATCACACCTAGCACATACTGACAGGAGTAACCTACTTCCGAGCATCAGCTGTGACTGCTTTATGTCTGTGGAAACAACGCAGTGATAACCCTCATATTAGGAGTGAGGAAATCAGAGCCTGCACCTTCAGTTATCTAACTCGTGATTCTCTGAGATCTCTGCTTCCTTAACATTACTTTGGGCTTTTCCCTGTCTCTGTAACATCACCAAGCTAGTCTTCACAGGGCATATCTGCATTCAGGATTTTAATTTAGACCTGTAGTATATTGTTCATGTGAATCTCTCCATCATCTCTGCTTACTGGGCTTTGGATCTGATCAGAATTTCCTTCAATTCAGAGGATACCCAACTGGAAGATTCAGTCCAATTGTCATCACATGGGCCCTGTGGTAGGTTCTTACGAAACCAACTACCACTGGCAAGAGGATCATGACTCCTTTCCTCCCTCTTCCTTACCTCTTTTTTTGTATATTTCAGTTAATTCTAGAGAAAATCAAAACACACAAAGGGCACGTAAAGGGCACAATGAGGTTGATAATAGTTATTTAAATATTCAATAAACATTATTTCATAATATATCAACCAATCAGAGTGTAACATTTGTATCTATTTAGCATATTCCAATCATTGCTAGTAGTATCAGAAACAAAAACAGCTAGTAGGGAGTTTGAGCAAAGCCTCGTGAAAAGCATATAGTACTGGAGGAGCAGCATGGTATAAAATTGTCATTGTCATCATCTTCATCCTTCATCATCACTTCATGCACATTTTTTCTCCTGAATTAGCCTTCCCCACTAAAGGTGATGTATTCCTTCACCTACAGACCCCATTAAGGAACCTTTGTGCCTGTCTCTGCAGGTCTGATTTAATATTCTCTTTGCAACCCTGTCCTCTCTTCCTTACAACCCTACCTTTCACATTGCTTTCTTTTCACCTACTAAGATACAGATGAGTGCTCTTGTTTAAAAAAATAACAAGGGGTGGGGGGGAAAGAAGATGAGAAACTAGTGAATTCTTCTTGCTCTGCTAAAGCAGAATTTTCCAGTTCATCTCATCAATGAATGCAGTTGCACATATTGATTAAGGACAAAATTACTTTTTCTGCTAACAGCTCATAATGAAGGAGGCCTTGCCCATCCACAGTGCTCACATAGTGCATGAGACTCTCCTCAACTCTTGAATCTTTCTAGACATGCTGTGAATAGTCTTAATGAACTAGACGACAAAACTGTGACATGGAAGAGGAAGATAAGGCTCCTCTGGAATAGCTCAGATTCTGGCTGTCTGGCCTATAAATGTCTAGGAACATTTGTACTTCCTTTCCCATGGTCATAAACTCTGGAGAGAATGTGGAACTTGTGTCAAAGGGGAAGACTACTTATTTAATGACTTATGTTGCTTATCCTTATTTAAGAATTTGTCTGAATCATACGATTGCTATCAGAAACATCCTCCTCTGCTAAGAACCATGGAAGTATTTTTATCTTGTAGGCCTTGTTTGAGATGGGGAAAATCCTAATTTAAGACTTCCTGGACTCCTTTTCTTCTTTGTCTCCCATATTCAATCTTGGCTCTTGGACAGTTGTGGTAAGGGTTCATATTTTAGTGCTCAAAAGTTGATCAAGAGTTGTAAGTTACAGCAAAATCAAATAAACAATGAGAAAATCACTGCTGGACAGAAAGAACAATATAAAGCAAGCTAGAGAATTAACTAGCATAATAGATGAGTAGAAAGCTAACACTTGCTCTGACTGATTCTTCTGCCCCTGCCTCTGAAATCTGAATTAGCAAGACAGTCCTCTCTCCGGGTACATCTGATCACCACCAAACCACAGTAAAATATGAAGAAAAAGCAGTTCAACTTACCAAAGTTGGTTGTACAAACATTCTCTTCCCCTCTGTTCCTGGGAAAGTAGTTATTATGGATGGCAATGTACGGGGTCACTATTCCCTTAGGGATACTGAATACTAGCAAGAAAGACTGGTTTTATACTGGCAGTATACTGGCAGTATGTAGTATTTGTCTGCATTTGGATACATTCCAGTCATTGTTCAGTTTTGAATAAGTAAGTGTTAGGGCATTTGGTATGTAGCATTATTTTTATAATATCTTTTGTGAATATGAGCCTACATTTTTTTATTATTTATGTATACTTTACTACTGACTGTAAATGTTGTATCAATTTACAAAATGTACATCAATGAAAATTACATTTAGCAGAACAAAATAATATAAAATGTTGCAATTAGGTTCACTAAATTCAAGCATAGTGACAACATTTTTATGTGACTTTGTTGACTTGTTACTATTAATCATAAAAAAATAGCTCAAATTATCACTCTTTTTCATCTGCAACAAGTTTCCATGACACAATTCACTGGCTATTCTGAACAAATGTCATAAGAAATGCCTGCTTCACACCAGGAACTCTCAAGCTTATTTGACATAAGCTATTTCCGATCTTTTCAGGACCCAGAGTTGCAACCTGATCAACAGTGATCAAATGAGGTGATCCTGCCCCTCTACTCTGCTCTTGTGAGACCTCATTTGGAGTACTGTGTACAGTTCTGGTGTCTTCAACATAAAAAGGCCATGAAACTGCTGGAACAAGTCCAGAGGAAGGCGAGGGAAGGAAAAGCAAGGGAAGTAGAGGAAAATTAGGTTCATTCTGGATATTCTATATTTCTGAAATTCTGTTTTAGAGATTCCATATAGGATTCAGGCAGGAAAATATATATGTGACTGTGGTCACATATGAACACGGAAAGCCCTTCAGTGCGCATGGGACAGGTGGAAGAGGAAAGAAGCCAAGTCTCAGGGAGCCCTTCAGAACTGCTGTTCCCACCTTTGCTGTTTCCTTCCTGTGCTGTTGTGCTGTTCTCTTATTCATAAACAAGCAGCATCGGAGATGTCCCGTTTAGGTAATCCCCTCCTCTTCTCCCTAAAGGTTGCAGAGTACTGTTACTCTCTCTACTAATTATGAGTGGCACCTAGGCAATACAGTAGAAAACATGGTGTGGTTTTTGCCCTCCTAGTAGTGTATTAATATATCCATTTGCCTCAGAAATCTTGCACTTGGATCATAGAGTCAAAGATGAAACAAAGCATTCAGGTCCCAGTAACTGAGGAACTTGGGGTCCTGACCACCATAGCACCATACTGTCATCTGCGCCTTCTAAGCTAGGCAAGACTCTTATACTGCAGCCAGACTTTTGTTCTCCAAAGCCCTCCATCCCGTCTGTCCTGCCCACAACTCTGATTTGGCTCTTTTCTAATCCCTTGCTGTCTCCTACTCTCTTCAAACCAGTGCCCCCTGAGTCATATACTCCCCCAAAATGCCATTTGTGTGGTTTCTTTCAGACCACTAATGCAAAGCTCTTGGGTAGCCCTCTATTTACTTTGCGTCGGAGCTGCACTTACAGGTCCCACCGCCTGAAACACTGCAATCAAGCTGACAACACAACCAATCAAGGTCTGACCTGCAGCCGTTTCCTAGGAAACCCAAGCCACTGCCACAGAAACAGATTGTACACTGTGGAAGAAAACATATATTTTGGGTGAAGGGGAAAAAAAAATAAAAAAAAAGGATATTTCATATATTTTTCCAGTACTTTTGAGTTATTACAAAGCACTTCTGAAATAATAGTAATGAAAAATACTCTTGTTAAGAAAGATTGAGTGATGATGGTCATGTAAGTAATTCAAGCAGGGTAGACAGCCTCTGAGAAAGACTATGAGCCAGTGCTGCTTGAGTGCTTGTTCCTGCTTTGCTACTGAGTCACTTCATAACCCCTGCCAAGTCACTACAAAAAGATTTCCAAGTCATTAAGTCCATAGTTCCAATGAACAATAAGTTCAGATCAAAATAAGTTGAGTACCTGAAGAAGAAAACTTGGAAGAAAACAACAATATTATCATGACCGTACTGGAAACCCTGAGAAAATTACTAACAAACAGGCAAGGCCATATCTCCTACTTGAGGAAAAAAGCACCACAACTTTTTACACCAATGACTCTGCTTAGCAAGTCTATTTATCATTTGGAAAAGCTTTAAGTATTATTTCTCCTTGATGGAACAATTTATTATATGCTGTGAT
Source organism: Micropsitta finschii (assembly GCA_034783455.1). Classification (NCBI taxonomy): domain Eukaryota; kingdom Metazoa; phylum Chordata; class Aves; order Psittaciformes; family Psittacidae; genus Micropsitta; species Micropsitta finschii. Next base: position 13,041 of record JAVHNF010029168.1, on the reverse strand, counting down.
TTGCAATTTACTTGTAAATAACTAAGTTCGCTTTCACTTGTGAATCATTTCCAGCTGCTTGAACACAGGGTGCGTAAAGGAATTTATGCTGTTTTTTGTCAAATGGCTGATGTGTGTAACAAAAGTAGTGTGTGTAAACTGGGACCTCTTGGTTTTAATAAGATTATAAGAATGGAATGAAGAAAAGGTCCTAGGGTGTTTTTCAGCAGTCTAGACAATGAACATGATGAAAGAGTCTTCTAGGTTACCTTTGCTGTCCTGGGCTGAGATCCTTACTTCCAGGATGGGATTAATTTCATCCTAAAGTAGACTCCAAATGGATTGTGATCTAAGAACAGGTCTTTATTTTCACTAATCATGAAGGGAGCCCAGAGTGACTAGCACAGGGGTGGATGTCTGACTCTGGTTCTCTATATTTAGTTAGACGAATTCTGCCCATCAGTAAATGTGGGAAAGTGGAGGCTGGGAGAAGGCTGTCAGCATCAAGAGGTAAATAAAACTCCTTTTAGATAAGTTTTGTGACTATTCTGTTCATCAGTGCTCTGTGTTTGCTCTAAGTGCCAGACCCAGAGGCTCTCTGGACTCCATCTGGTTTCTTTTTACAGATAAACCAAATTGCCCAAAGCTTCATCTGTCAGGAATGTGAAAAATCAAAGTGTTCAGGTTTCACTGCTTGCACACGTTGATTCTTTACCTCTTTCGCGCCTCTCCATCGTTGGTGGCTATACAGAAGCACTGGCATGAAAGTAGGGCATAATTTTGATGTGAAGTCATTTATTATACTAGTTTCACGATCTTTTCATAAAACTGGTCCAAACCCTTGAATAAAACCAGAAACCAGGTTGGAGAAAAATATCCTATGGCATGAAAGTTATGTGGTCCGCATTTTGACAGAACCATTTCACGCAGCCTTATTTCTAACAGCTACTCAGGGCTGAACACAGATCCTCGAAAGATCAGCTTTCCTCTTTGTTAAAGCAGGTGAGGGATGTTCTTTAGAAGGATTTATTTATTTTAGCGTGCTAAGACTTTTCTAAAGAAGCATTGTCAAGAATTTATTTTGGCTATGTGCATTCGTAGGGACAATGTTTAGACATTTTAGTATTTTCCCAAACAAAATGAAGCTATGATGATTGAAAACCAGGCCAGCATGCTTGTAGCATTAAGGATTTCACTTTCAATTGCTTCAGAGTAATTCTAATGATTAAAAAAAAAAGAAGAAAACCATAGCAAAAACTTCTAATGATAAATTTAGAAATGTCTAAGCTAAAGATGAAAGAAGACCTACTGGTTCTATCTTTCTCTTTTAGTGTTGGCTGCTCCCTGCAGGACAGGGTCTTTTTGTGCTTCGCTTGATCCTGCCTTAAATAGATCCAAAGTGGTAGATTCCATTGTTTCTTTTGAGAAGTTATTCTGGGGTCTAAGAGATGTCAGTCTCTTGCACGTATTTCTTTCTCCTGGAACTCATTAAATCTTTTCCCTGTAGTTTCAACCCCTTTTGCTTCCATTTGATATAATGTTATTGGTTTCTGTTCATCTGCTGTCTGATATTCTTTAGATACATTAGATACATACTGAGCCTCTCCCACTATAATAAAGAAGAGTGGAAGGAAGATGTGAGATGGCAAACCTTTTACATGACATGGATGGTCAGATCATGGCATGATCAATGGGTTTGTTTCATGACAGTGTTTCTATGTGTTGCGAGTAGTGGGTTTGCTGGCTTTATCTTTCCTCTTCTTCCTTTGTACTTAGGATTGCTCCTTTTGTTTTAGTTCTCAGGGCCTGAGGAGTCAGTATAGTGATAGTAGGGAAGGCTGGAGGAAGGCCGTAGAAATGAGATGCTTGTCACTGTAAGAAGGTATTTGAGTGTCATGTAATACAGCTGAGCAGCAGTTCAGAGTATGGGATACTGAATCAAACACATTTGCATTGCACTGTTGACAAGCCCTCCTTTTCTAATTGTCAGATTTTCAATGTAACTATAGATAAGGAGAATTCTGCTGTCATATGTCCTAACAAAACTGTTCAGAGGATTTGGAGGAGAAATGGTTTTAATAAGCTATTGATAAGGGTGGTTCTTCTGTAAGGCTGATGTTTCTTTTCTGTTATCCGTGTTGTTCCCTTCCCTGTTTCTTGTCTGGCCCTTGCCAGTCTCTGTGCTGTGGCCCACCTTTGGCCACCTTTATGATGTTTTGTTGAAGCATCCTTTAACATTGTATCTTAATAACTGTTGCTCCTCAGACTATTTTCACCCATTGACTGTTTTCTTGGCTTTTCCAGTGAGTGCACTGTGTTCATGTGTAATTCATACACCTGAGGCTGTAGCAGGGCAGGTTTAAAGCAGGAGCTGGTCCTCCCACCTTCCAGTGCACCTAGAGCTTTGAAAAAATGCCAACTTTTCTGCCAGCAGGATCACTGGAGTTCTGGAAGGAAAACACCTGAATCCCTTCCCACTGCTGGTATTTATTGGGCTGAGTCAGAAAAATCACTGCCAAAACCTGTTGCCTCTCACTCCAAGAATGGCAAGGAATTATGTGTTTTTAGCTTGTGCTGAAGTGCTAATAGCCAAGCGGCTGTTCAGAAGCAAAGTGCTTTATTATCAAAGGTTTGAGCAACTCTACCAAGTTCCATTCGCATATTCTCCAGCTGGTTTTGGTGATGTTTTTTGGCCTGAGTATTCTATCTCTAAAAAGGAGCAATGTCGCCTAGTGTGGTGAGTGTGTAGTGATGACTTCTTTTGTGATAACCCAGATAACATGATTGGCTCACGTAAGTGTAAAAACCAGAAGGAGCTCCATCAACTCTTTTTTTCCTGTACAAATAATACATGTTAGGCATATTCCTCAGTTAATAATGACTGAGATAACAGAGAGAGTCTGAGCAATGCTCCTGGGCCTTGAATTCAGGAGATGAAATGTTTTTTACGGGTGCCCCCTTTAATTTGAACAAGTAATGATCCCCTGCAAGAAAAGCTATCTTCTAACCTGACATTTTCCAAGAGGGATCGACAAAGCTTAGGAATAGCTGGCACTGTGGCTATGTATGAGTAGCAACTTAGTGATGTTTTCTTTGTTCACATAGCCATGTCTCCTGTTCCTGAAAATACTGACTGTGTTCTGCCTTCACAAGGGGGGTTTGGAATAAATTATAAGGGTCCTTCTTTGGAAATGTGATGTCCTAAAGTAATAAAAACTTTACAGTCATTTGTACTAAATAATGAAAGCTTGGCTCCCTCCAAGGTTTTAGGAAAACCTCTGTTGAACTGAGAAGAAAAAGAGTTTCCTATCATAAACAAATGAAACACAGCTTCTTTACAGGTTTTGTCAACGAAGTTCATAGAGCATGAACTTGGTAAGTGAATACTGAATGAAATAGAAATATGGCAGTTGCTCCAGGTAGCTTTAGTCTTTGCACAGTGATGCTTGCATGGAATCATAAAAACTACTATTTGAAGTCCCAACAAGGCTCCCAAAGACCTGATAGAATACTTTCACTGTTGAAACTAGGAGTAGTGTAGCTGGTTTATCATCTTGCATGTCATCACATGGAAATACTCTTGAGAACCACTGGACATGTGAAATGTTTTTTTTTCCTTTTTCCTGGGACATTGTTTATAACAAGCTATAGGTTACCTGATAAGTAATACAAGTTATAGATAACTTGAGAAACTCGTCAAGAATACAAACTCTGGTTCATGCCTAATTTGGAGATGATTAAATGTAGCATTAGAAATTTGTTCTTGTGCATCTCTTAGAGCACTGAACTGTACTTAAGCAACTGCTATTGGCTAATAGATTCTTACTGTTTCAGGAAAAGAAGATTTGAATCACTAGAAAGGAAAGGAAGAAGTTTTCTGATAATCTCACATGATTTCTATACTTGCTTTGCAGCATCCATTTGAATTGTTAAAAGCTATTGTAAAATATGCTTGTTTATTTAACATTACAGTTTTCCTACGCAATGTGGATTTTGGTGCAGGTTCAGTTTGTACCTCACAAACCAGGGCAGGGTAATCTTCTTCCTTTACAAAATTTAACGGGAGGCCGAATGCACTCAGAGACTGAGCCTCTTGTTTCTTAATGCAAGGTGTCTTATTCCAGGGTACAGTGTTTTGCTAACATAGTGCTGGAAAATGTGTGTCTGGAATAAACCTTTGCTGCTTTGTCAGCAGGGCTGCGAGTTGGCCGCCATAAATTTCTATTGTAGTACAGCTTCACTTCTGCTGATCCACAGTCGCTTCCACAATTTGGCTACCTTTGTCTAAGTTACGAGTTCCTAAGAACAGGGTTTTATGACGGCAATGCCGACACAACCTGACCTATAGCGATGAAAATACTGTGCCATTTGAAAGGCTTTTTAATAAGTTCCAACTGAGTTCTCAGTGTGAGGAAAGAGCCATGTGCCATGCCGAGACTTCACATCCAGCTGTCGTGGATTATTGCCTATTCTACCTGCCAAGCTGGTACTTAACAGGCAGGGCAAAAGGTGAATGAATGGAAGAGATTTCTTAAATGGTTGCCTGCCTGCTTGTGAGAAGAATAGTGTTGCATGTCTTTTATGCCACGTGCCTAATTAAAGCTTGAATAATAAATACATGGAGATCTCCTCTGTTTTGATAGAGCAGATTCACATGGTCACATTAAAAAACACAGGAGCTGAGAGCAGCAGTGAACAGCAGAGAGCTAGTTTAACTACTTAGATGTTGTTTTTAAAAGAAGGCTTATAAAATCAGCTTGATTGAGTAAGAAAGTGAGTTTTACTGAGCTTTCTGCATTTAGCAGGAAGATTTATGAGAATAAGGTAAATGGTGCTCTCAGGAAGCCAAAGTTCCCACAGAATGCAGGAAATCACGTATTTTTTTTCTGTAGCACTAAAGAGGGTGTTCTGCATTAAAGGACGTATCTGTGAGTCACTGATGTTCTGAGAGAGTGCAGCTGTGATACTAATCCAGGCCACTGTAATTTTACTCCCATTTATAAAACATAAAATAACCCAAGATGGATTTATGTATGTCCGGCAAATATCTTAAACTGAAGATTCAACCTAGACAGTTAGTTTTAATCTGTAATCTTTAAATAATCCCCCCGCCCCGCTTTCCTCACAGCACAATGCTTCCAAATAAGGGTTAGAGCTTACTTCCAACACTTCGAAAGCCTTGTTCTTCTTCTTTTCTGCCATCTTACAGCTCTTTGTTTCTTTCTTTTGTACTAAAACACAGTGTTTGAGAAATCTATTTTGTCAGACAGTTACTGTTTGGTTTCTTACTTGGTGCACTTGAGATGCTGTTGCAGTTGACAGCCTCATTCTGTCCCTGATGTCTGACAAAGCACGAGCACTCCAAGTGAAATGGAAGCTCTGATTTAAGATATGTTATTTCAAGCTTGCTTTCGGAGTCGCTGTTTCATTTGCAAAACGTGAACATGGATTGGTACAGAAATTCCAGAAGATCATGTTTTGGCTAAAACCATAGCAGTAGTGTTTTTTCTTTATGTGCTCTCTCTGCTTACATTTAGCGAGTATCACATTGAAGGATTAAACTTGTAGCTTCTGATGCAGTTACACTTTTTAAGTAGCTCTCCTATGAAATGACCTTTCTTCCCTTAAAATTTTATAGATTGGAATCTGTTGGACAACATGAAATCAACAGGCTTGGCACCTGAGGGTCATCTCTTCCTGGGAAGACCAGGCCCTTGTGTTTAAAGGGAAGTCCTACTGTGGGTTTTCTAGCTGAGGTATTCTTGTCACTGAATGGAAGGCTCAAAATGGAAATAGTCCCTTAAGAAAGCAGGTAGAAAAAGATGAGGGGATGATTTCTTGAGCTAGGATATTGAGCTGTGTTTAATTCCAGAGAATTTTGAAAAGAATGTTTTTACACCAAAAAAAAAAAAAATAATCAAACTTTTGAAGGTTTCACTTGTTCAAGCAACTTATTGTTTTATTTACAAAGATAGGGAATTAAACATCTTAAAAGTGGGCAGACGCACTGTATGTAGCATAGGCGTAGGTGAATATCCATTGCTTTAGCAGAAAGGACAGGATGAGCTGTCTAGAGTGCATTCAACCCCTCTCAGGGAACCTAGTATTTGTCTGGGTTATGGTATTATCCTTAATACTAAGGTTCTGCTTAGGCGATGATATAAAGAATAGTAGATGAAATAAGAATATGAGCCAACATTTGTTAAAGTGAGTGTTCATGTTAATGTGCTTGCCCGGGAAATGGTACCATGACTGTGATTGC
>JAVHNF010029167.1:0-15486 GCA_034783455.1 Micropsitta finschii | reverse complement strand
CCGCTCTCTCGGGCCTCGCTGCCGCCGGCGGGAGCCGCTGTCAGCCCCGCTGCCCGGCGCCGCGCATGGAGTCGAGGCCGGCCAGGGGGGGCCGCTTTGGGTGAGACACACGCCGCGCTCGCCCCTATTGTCCGGCACGGCCGGGAGGAGGAGGAGGAGGCACCGCCGCTGCACGGCCCTGCTCTGCCGGGGGGAAGGGGTCGGGCCCTCGGAGAAGGGACCCGGGGAGGAGGGGAAAGAAGGAGGGAGAAAAAGGAGGAGGAGGAGGAGGAGGAGGGAGGAAGAAGAGGGGGGAGAAGAAGAAGAAGGAGGAGAAGAAGAAGAAGGAGGAGGAGGAGTAGGAGGGAGAAAGCCTTCGCCCCGCCCGCCCCCACTCTGCACAGCCCCGAGCGCACTGGCCCAGGAGGAGGCACAAGGCCGACGGACTCTGCGTGGGTCGCGCGACTGGCGACACGCAGAGCGTCATCACGTAACTACCCACTCTCCCCTTCCTCCCGCCCGTGCGCAGCAGGGTGGCTCGGCGGCGCCAGCGGGCCCCGCGCGCCGCGGCAGGCGCATGCGCTCTCCTGTTCGCGCCTTCGGTGTCGGCCGGCGGCGATGCCGGTGGGGAGAGGGAGCTGGGGGGCGGCCGTGCCGTAGCCCGCCCCGCAGTGCCGCCCGCCCGGCATCCGGAGGTGGCTCCTTCCTCCTTCACTTCCCTGCCTTCCTCCTTCTACTCAGTGGGCTGAGCACGTGCCGCGCCGAGCGCTGAGCGGGCGAGGCCTGAGGGGGCCGGGAGCCGCTGAGGGAAGGCGGCTGTGGAGGGGCTGACTGTGCCCGACTTTTCCGTCAGCTCTCGGCTCCCCCCAGTTGGCCGGAGGGCTACGGTTACCCCGGGTTGGGATCCAGCTTCCGTAGCCAGGCACCCACCGGCCTGTACGGCTTGGCCCTGAACGCATAGCTATTCAAAATAAAATGGGGGAAGATAGCTGTGCTTAAACCGCATTGTCTATCAAAAGCAATACACGGAGGAATTTGTATTTGCATTTGAATCGTGGCTGTTCAGGTTCTAAAACGTGGAGGGATGGGATTTTCACAAGTTGAAGAGGTAATAACACCGTGTAATCTTTGTGCGGGTAGAAAATGAGATTCTTGGCAAACCACAATACTCTGAGCTGGAAGAAGCAGAAAAATTTCATGAGGTGATGTGACCCATAGCTGTGTATATCACGTCACTTGGGACACTAAACTTCGGGGTTTAGGACTAAGCCTCCCGTTGTCACTTGCTGCAGCTTCTTTTTTCCATCCTTTTGCCTCTTATTTCTCCGTCATTAAAAAAAGTTCTAAATACAACATGATAGGTAAAGGAACATTTCTGTTCTTTGAGTAATATGTGAAGTGCCTGTACCCACTTAAAAATCAGATTTTGCAAAATGATTCATATGATTTAAGTTTGCATAATACATTGTTCTAAGTGCTTGCTTACTGGCAGAAAGGTTTAGATTTCACATGATAATGGTTATTTATAGGCAGTGACACAGCTTTGGAATAGCCCATTTGGAAAGAATAGGTGGTTTGTAGGGAGGATTTTCATCTGTGTGAACTAGTTACAGAAGCAAGAAGTTTTATGGATGTGGAATGCTGACTGAGCAATGAAGATCACAAATGCCCCTCGTTCATTTGCAGAACTGCAATCCCACATTGCCTTGCGGATAGCCCCCAGGACAATACAAACACATGAGAGAGGACACTGGATCAACTGCTGCTTCTTAAAAGCTTTCTCCAGTTGTTTTTCTTCCATTTCTTGAAATAAAAACATCACAAGCGTTCACAGTATGACTTTATAATGTACATGTGCAATAATTCAAAATACAATAACCACACCATAATTCAAAGTAAAATAACAAACTCATCTTTTTTTCAGTAATTAAGGTATGTCACATTTTCTTCTGCATTCTTTGGCAGTTTACTCATATTTGGCCTGCTTATATTAAATCAACAGTGCATTTAAATTATGGACAGAACTCCACCAGCTTCACTGGAGTCAGGATTTCCCTCCCTCATTCATGTTTTCAAAATTACTTCTGGTTCTTTCCTGCTAATAACAGATGAGTTTTCTGTGCTCAGGTAGGATGGATTTTTACTCTAGTCAATGTAAACTCAATTTATGAACAATATATCATGGGGGGCTTTTTGGTAGGGAAAAAGTATATTCTCACTTTTAGTGAACATACATAGTGTATATTTCAAACCTATATGGTCAAACTATAAATAAAGATTATTGATAATGTATTTTACAGTTCATATCAGCTCTGTGTACTTTCCAACTGACAAGTTGAAACCAGTTCTTTAAGGTCATATTTGTGCTCAGTTTGAGCTTAAATAGCATAACCAATGTTTTCCTTTGTTAATAAACAAGTTATCTTTGATCTCTAATTAATGTTGCATAAACACCTGTAGGAATCTGAAATACATTATTCCAAAGTAAGCATAGATTTTCCAGGCAGTGACTGATTCCATAAGTGTTATGCTTTCAGGACAAATTTCTATTTTTAATAAATACAGAAGTTAGTAATATTAGCCAAGTGATAATTGTTTTTATGAATTTATGAAGAATAATCCCACCTCAGTATGATAGACAAAGCCTTACAATTAAGGTGTAAGTCACCAAAAAAGTGCCTATATATGCATGTTACAAAAATAATACATGCCTAGTATGTTATGTCTTGCCTATTCTGTCTGCTGTCTTGTCTTGCTGCAAGTCCATAGAATCATTGAATCACAGAATGGCTTGGATTGGAAGAGACCTTCAAGGTCACCTAGCTCCAACCCCTCTGCCATGGGCAGAGACACCTTCCACTAGACAAGGCTGCTTAAAGCCCCATTCAACCTGGCCTTGAACACTGCCAGGGATGGGGCAGCCATAGCTTCTCTGGGCGACCTGTGCCAGTGTCTCATCACCCTCACAGTGAAGAAGGTAAGAGCTTGTAGTGAAGAAGGTAAGAGCTTGTAGCACATGACAGAGATTTTTAGTTAGTTTGTTACAGAGGTATAGCAACACCAAAGTGTTTATTCACAACATTTTGTTTGAATGTTATTTTCCCTCTGAGCCATGGAGTTGTTCAGCACCATGGTGCTGCACTTCTTAAATGCATCATATGACATCATGAGGTGCCACAGTTTACCTATATAATCTCTGTTTATTGTAGCTTCTTAATCATGGCATATACAGCCTTTAATAGAGGCTACACATCAGAATTTCTTCACATTGAGGGAGTGTTAATTAAGTTTCAATTATTCCTTCTACATTTACAGTTAATATGCTTTACACATCATTATAATTCTCAGGGTGCTGTCTAGCAAGGAAGAAGCATTACTGATGGTTGGGTTAATCATGAAGAAGGGCATTCGTGAAACTGGAGAGATGGAAGATCACAGAATCAGTTCCTTAGTTCATATGAGAAGAGGATGAAATCATACAGGTACTCCAGCAGACATTCTGCTGGGCTAACCACATGGCACGGAGTGCCACTGGGGCACAGGCAACTAACACTGGCAAAGCTGAACAGTCTGAACAGAAAAGGATGATTTTCCCACGTTCTTGTACAAAAAGGAAAATACAGATCCCCAAAAGCATAACATGCTTGTACTTTGAACATACCCTAAGAACACAGAAAATACCTATTTTTATAGGTACATGATCAAGACAAGAGTGTTTAGCTTTTTCTCTTGCCTGAAGGAGTTACATGGTATGAAAGGCACAGTAATTTCTATAGACAGGAAAAATGTCTTTTCATTTGTTATGTCTTCAGCAACTGCATTTTTACACAGTTTTTGGCGTGTGCTACTTCTCTAGCATATACCCAAATACATCTTCTTTTCTGCTGATTTATTGTCTGAGTGAATATTGTACATTTCCACAGAACTTCCAGATGTCTGGCAACCTGGTTGAAGCGTACTCCTGTCCCTGTTTGGTGTGTCTCTTCCCTCTGACTTACCTTGGATTTGCATCGGGCTTCTTTGGATTTTTGTGGCAATACCACATTTTTAACTCCTGTTCGGTTTGTCATTCCCTGCAGCAGCTGATCAATTTGTGCAGAACTTTTAGCTTTCCTCTCAGAGTGTTCATCCTTCCTGAGTGGGATAATTTGCACTTGCCTTTACCTGAGTACGTTGTGATTTCCTCTACCCATTTTCTTTTTCGGTTGGTAAACACTGATTACTAGTCCTGTCCTTCAATATACTTGCAGTCTTCCCTGGCTGTCTGTCATCTGCCAATTTAATAAGCATGCTTTCAAAATCAGCCAGATCTACAGTGAAAATTTTATGACTGAGTGAGTCCAAGATCTGGAAGACACCTGAAGAATGATATTTCATGCATCCTGTCAACGCTTGCTAACTCCTCTGGGAATGGTTTCTAATAATTTTTGCACCCATATTGGAGTAGCTTTATCTACTCTGTAGCCCAGGTTCATCTTTCCTAACTTAAGCTTAACCCAAAGAGTAGTTGCCTAAAGCTAATTTCATAGTCAATAATTAAGGGAAAGACAGCAGGCCAGTCAAGTTATTCTTTGAAGTTGTCTTTCTCTTCACTGAAGGGAAGGAACACGATGCAGATTTTCTTTTAATTTTAGACACTTCACATTGTGTCTGCAAAGTTGATCAGATGAAGTAAGATAAATGATTTTGTTTGTGGTAGTGTCAGGGTGCACCCTGTGGAAGGGCAGCGTCAGCAAGGACAAGCTATGTCATGTGTACTGTGTTCCCATCAGCTACAGGTTTTGTCACTGCTGGAGAAGCAGATTAAGTCGGTTGGACTTGCTTGGGCAGACTGCTTGTTTGCTTTTGCTTGAATTCCTGGTATTTTGAATACTATATTGAAACTACTTAGAATATTTTCAATATTTGTAATAACTTCAGTTTCACTAAACTGACATTGGCTAAGAGAAACATAGGAATTCTGCTCCAAAACCAGAAAGCTGGAGCAGAAAGTTAAAAAGAGTGATTCCAAAGGGTTTTGGTTTTTCTTTGCTTCCATCTCTAAGAATCCCTCTCTATGCTTCATTTAAGATGAGAGTTTTACTGTCAGTTTATAGTCTCCAGGAACAGGGACTGATCATGGAAGCAGGCTACCAAAAGTAAGTTCTGAACACAGCTACAGGCTGTCAGAAGTTCAGTATTGGTTCAAAGACAGCCTTTTGTAACTCCACTGAAGATATTATTGGGAATAACAGTGTGAAAAGGTGATTCTTTTCATGCTGTTATTCTAGAAAACTTGCTGGAGCGTGCAGAACTTAAGTGGTCTCAGCCATTGAAGTTCTGTTTTTCTCAGTGATAACAGTTGTCTGGACAAAAAAAAACTCATGCTACAGTAGTGTTAAAATGACTAAGGGCGTTGGTGTCACCATAAGCCTGTGGAGAAAGCTTCTCTTTGTGTCATTTTTACATGCATAATAACAGCTGATGCACAGAATATTTTTAATATCAGAGTGGGAGGATATGTGAACCCCAGGTGCAGTTTCAGAGGTGCAGCTTACAAGTTTAATGGTGTTATTAGAAGCTGAAAATTCACAGCTTTTTGTGTTGTTAATGGGTTTGGACCCCTATGAACAGATACAACGAATGCATTGCACATTTGCCAGCTGAATCATTTATCAACATACTGTTCAGTGTACACTACCTGGTAGTGTCCATGATAAGCTGTAGAGCATTGCCTGTTCTGTCTTTAGAAAATGTAGTTTATTTTCATTTGGTTTTGCAGGTTTTTTTTAATGTTTTTATATGTTGCCCCAGTATCTCATGAAAATTGTGCATTCTTTCAAGATTTCTTTACATGAAAGTGTTATTTTCAGCACATTCTTAACAAGGATTTTTTAAAGCAATTTTGTCTTGTATTTTTGAAAGAATTAAGTAAGCAAGCAGTTAAAGACTGAGAGTTAGTTTTGGATTTGGAAGCTGCATTTAGGTTCAAAAGATTCCTGGTGTCCTATCTGATTCTTTACTGGCCTGTTTTAGTGTATGGTAAAGGTGCTTTACAATATTGAAACTGAGAATATCTAATGCTGCTAGAAGCAAAATAATGAGCTAAAGTTCCTGCTAGACAACTAGATTGAAACAACAGTGCTTTATTAATCTCACTGTGTTGTGTTGTTCAGAGCTGAAGGAAAGGAGTTTGTTGTTTAAAGCTCAAAAATGAGACCTTTAACATTAGAATTGTTCAGAGAAAGAACATTTTAATTTAGTTATATTAAACATGAGCACACTCCCTTGCTGTAGAAGCTCATTTGTATGAGAATGTAGAATAGTTGCTTTTTTCTATATGCTAAAATTATTGGAAAATTTCTAGCAGCAAAAAGGACATGTAAACAAGAGTTTCTCTTTGGTGGGGGAAGCAAATCAAAATGGGAACTCAGGTAACTCACAGCATTTGCACACGTGATAGTTAAATGACTGCATGCAGGAACTGAGCAGTCTTTCTCTTACACCCACCTTCCTCTTCCACTTCAGCTTTTTTTACTATTCAGTTTTATTTTTATTGAAGTGACATTTTGTGTAATTATTCCATCACAAAAAGCGTTAAGTTGAAATAAATATTAACTACAATTAGCATTAACAATTACATTCAGAGGATCACATTAGCAGTAAAAAATGTATACTAATTGTATTCAAATTAAATTACTTCATTATATTGCAAGTAGTTATTTTTCCTGCCTTTTCAAAAGATGCTGAAATATCCTCCTCAGTTTCTCCATTAAATTTGATCTTACATCAAACATTAATCGGGTGTTTCATCTTTCTGTGCTTGCTTTTTAGCTAATTCGTGGGACTGCTCGTCTATCAAAATCTATAGCAGTAGAAGGTAATCCCATTCAGCTGAATAGAAGTGAGAGGATTAAGTTATTTGCAGCAACTCATGTTTTTCCACCATGTAGCATCCTGACATTTCTATGGGAAGGAAAGAATGTGTCAGGGTTAGCATTAGCATGACTTCTTGAAAGTCTGGAAAAACATCTGTCATTCTGTCGGTCTTCCCATTAACTACCTGAGCAAATGCAGCAAGATGATTTCATTACTTTCAAGAGACTACCTCTGGTTTTATTTAGGTTTATTCTTTGCTAGGCCTTTTGTTTTTAACAATAGCAAAAAAGGTAGCTGGAATCTTGTCTGATTTACAAGTCACTAAATTTCTATGTGCTTAATCCAATTAAAACTGGACGGAATGTTGCCAATATGTCAACAAAAACGCAACAAAGCAATGGGAGGGTTAGTTTACAGAAATTCCTGAATTCCTTTGTCTTCACCAAATGAAAGAAAATTATTCTTTGTAAGACAAATGCATACTAAAAGGATTAACTCTGATAAACTGACTTTTATGTTCAGATAAAAGTCTGAGTACTAGGAGAACATTTTTCGATCAATTTCTTAAAAGCAGCTTTGCATTTGATTAGAGACAAGTCTCTTGTTTAAAAGCTGAGGGGGAAGGGAGGAAGTCATGCACTAAAATACAGAGGCTGAGCCTTCTAGTGGTGTGGAGTGCACTGGAAATGTGGGTTTAAAACAGATCTGTGCTAAGTTAAATGTTGCTGTGCAGAGGAGCCGTGCCCTTCCATCTTACTCCTCCTGGCTGTTTGCTCCTACCAATACTGATGCTCAGCTCTAGGGTAAGCCAGGAGAGTTTGGGGCATTAAGCTGGAAGAAAATTAACCTTAACCCTCCAAAAAAGTGGGACCAGACAAGCTGTACAGCAGGTACAAGCAGTAGGTATATAACAAGCAACAGGAGCACCATGGTGAGTTTATGTAATGGATTAAAGGTTTATGTAATGGATTAATCAGATACTATATAATACAAAAAGTAGCTCATTTTAGAAGATCTAATTTCAAGATCTTACATAAAGATATTCTTTCAAATATATATGTAACATATTGAAATATGCAGCAGATATAGGGAATATATAACATATGAAATATATAACATGTGGAATATATATAATATTTATGATACAAGACAGGGAGAGCAGAATTAGCAGCAAAAATATGGGTTAATTGGCATAAAGTACTAGTAGTACAAAGTATACACTTAATTTTATGCTTGTCCTTACATGATTTGCTGAGTTGGGATTAGGAGAACACCCTCTAGTCATGTGTCAGAACATCAGTTAAATCTACATAAATCAATACCATGTCAGCACTTTTCTAGGTTAAATTACATGACTAGAGGTTTGTAGACTACATTTTACAAGTATACGCCTAAGAAAATACTCAGCATTTATAATGTTTTATCTCATCTTGGACTTTGAGTATTTATTAATATAATTTTTTACTATACAATGTCATTCTAAAATGTATAAATTTTGAATAAATACACTAGTTTGCAAATTGTTTAAAACTTGTAAGACAGCATGTTTTATGGAATAACTAAAACCAGGGAAAACCATGACATCTGCTGATTTGTATGCAAGTTTTACTTGTACACTCAATTCATGATTACACAAAATAACTAGAAAAAACATGTTCTACAGTACTTATAATTTGTCTAAAAAGACAAAATGAGTGTGAAGCTTCTAATGAAAGATCTTTATACTTTACTGCAGAGCACGAAGACTTGAGAACCTATGGGCCCAAATAACTGAATTTGGTGAAAGATGGTTTACATTACTGCTCATCTTGAACTGGACGATCTGTGGGCAAACTACGCATCCTTGAATCTGTAGCTAAGGTAATCAATTTCCAGATAATGGGAGAATTGACTTTTATTTTTGAGAAGTCAGAACGAATACTAATACACTGTAAGTCAATACCATTTGCATTACAACTGACTAGTTTATTTGAAGATATGGACAAAAATGTACACTGTGAAGCTATGCTCCCAAACAGCATATGAATTCAAAGCATAATTTCTATGTAATTCAGTTTTCAGATATACTTTTGTTTTCTTGTCACTTTATTATGTTTATATACGTGAATGTCCATTTGAGGAAACAACTGGTGAAATAGATCTTTCTAAGCACTATTTGGAAAAAAGAACAAAGTTCAGCACGCAAGCTTATTTGATAATAGCTACTTATCAAATGTAGGAACAAACGCTGTTTTGTATGTAATTTGTAACCATACATTAATTTAAATTGCATGTGACTTTTAAATAATATGCAAATAGGAAAAGGATGAATTGGTGAAATCTGTTATTGCAAATTGCCTATTATGAATTGTGACATCAAAAGCTGATGATGAAAGATTACAGAGTCAGGTGCGCAGCACCAGAAGAGGAGCTTGGGATGTGAATGAACAGTAGCAGCATACACTGTTACCAAGTAATACATAATATGGATTCTGTTCTGCTCTGATACGACATGCATACTGCAGTAAATCATTTCCCCTTTCCATGGCACAGACTCCATGCACAGGCTAGAAGTAAATCTTTATAATCCTGAAACATTCCAGCCAGAGGGTGCTGGTGGCCAATTTCTACTTGCTTTAAGGAGGCAGCTTTTGCTCTGCTTCCCAGGAAAAGACTCACATCTCCAGGTTTGTGATTTTGGAATAGAATAAACACATAACAGTGCAAATTTGGAGAGTTGGATTTTATCTGATATTCCTGTTTCCATTTGTTAGAACTGTACTTCTTCACTCATGAGCTGACACAGGGTTAACCTTGGTTGGTGCAATGGTTCCCAAGGACTGCACATGCCTTCCTAAGAAGCTTAGGTAGTCTGGTGCTAGGATACCATGGTTTGGGAATCCCTGTCTAATACTTGTAAATTGTTTTGAAATACTATTTTGAAATGACATGTTAAAGTTTGAAGAGCTGCTTTTTAAGGAATGCAAGAAAATAAAGTACATCTCTTTCCCTGAATACTCCCCAGTACTTTTGGGGAAAAGGAAAACAAAACCAAACCACAAAACCCTGTAGAATTTAATGTGAGCAAAACCCATAAGGTTCCCCAGTCATGCAGAGTAATTTATGGATAATTTTATAAATAAGAGCTGTGAATGATTGGGTGTTCATTTTCTGTCAATCTCAGTGAGTTCTGTCACTGATTTATAGAGGGCTGGGATCTCGATCTCACCTTCTGAATTAAAAGGGCATGAAAAAATTATCTTGTAGGTTTTACAGCAGTCATAAAAATCTCAGTTAAATTCTGTATGATTTCCATAAAGTCGGTAGGACTCTTTGATAAAACAAATGCCTTGTAATCGATTTACCTGAACTAAGACACAGGAGTTATGCTAAGGCCTCTGAATATTTACCCCTAAAGACTGTTTTCTGTTAAAGCATAATTCTTCATTTATAGATAGCAATTACCACTGAATTTTGGGGCCTGAAAGTTCTATTACAACCAATAGATAAATCGTAAAATTGAAAAGTGCATGATGTTCTTTAGCAGGGAATAAATGCCAGCACTCTGTGCCTTTACGATTATATTGACTTTACTATGGACGAATCAGTCAACTTGGAAATAAGCAACTGCTAAGCAGTGGCGGTAATTCTAATGCTGGTTTCTTGCTCGGAAGGACAGCTGTTGTCACAGCTGCCTAGTTGAAGTTTGATCATACAGCTGGATCCTGCTTCAGTGACCGCTCTGTGGCTTTGGCAGCTCATTGCTATTACACTAACTTTTTGTTTCTCAATCATAAGCAAATTAAAGCAGGCAGCTGCAAAATCATCAATAGGTTAAATTCATTAGCTGTTCTCTGTCTGAAATAAACAGGAAAATGAAGCTCTCCTTGGTCTTAATTAGTTCTTATAAAAGTTGGCAGGGAAACAAAGACATTTGTACACTCCTTTATTTTTATAAGAGATTTGCCTGAAAGAAAAACCTCAGACATGTAATTTCCTCTTTTTTTTTTCTCTCCCCTGCTTAATGCTCTCAGTCAGAGGCAACCCAGCACCCTCTCTCTGAGGGTAGAAAGAAAGGTGGTTTGGCAACAGATTACACTCTGTGTCTTTTGTGCGGATCAGGGCATGTTCTGGGGAGCCTGCACAAGCCATTTCCACAGTGATAGGCTACATTCTGTATTTACAGTCTCCCATACGGGTAATTCATCTGCAGGAGAAGCCTTAGCTGAGCTCTGTGGTTCCACAATCATTACCCCTGGCTCTGGGCCATGCCACATCACCCAGCAGTACAAATTTGATCTGGATCAGGTGTGGGCACATGATTACACTTTTGTCAAATTAGCAGAGTGCTTCGTGAGGATTTTATGCCACCTGTCTGCTTTTATCCTGCTTGCAGAGGAAGAACACACAGTGCCGGAACCGCAGAGGGTTAGGGCTGTGTGGGCAACCAATGCCTGTTGTAGTAGTCATCCCGTCGGGGCAAAGTTAACCTGTCAAAGTTTTGTTTGAACAAATTGAATTGGCAAGGAGTCTTCCAGCAGGAGCAGCATGTTGTGTCATGCACCCATGGCACCGCAAAGCTGGCAGCGGAAGCCTCAAAAACATTCAGTATGCTGTCACACATTGTCCTGTCCTATAGCCACAGACTAGTCTGGAGGAGTCTTAATTCTGCTAATTTTTCACAGGATTTACTTGTGCCTTACTTGTATGGTATTCTGGCCCTTATACCTTTTAAAGTGCATTTTTTTCTGGTGAGCTGAAGACAGGGTAAGACTGCTGCTGCTGAAAAGGTGTGATGTCAGCACTTCCATTGCATCAGCTCCAGAGCTGATGCCAGTCACAGAGTGAGTCAGACTAGCAAGCCGATTTAACTGAAAACTAAGAGAAAAAAAAAGAAAAAAAAAAAAGAAGAAAAAAGATCAGTGTAAGTTTGGACTGTGCCTTTGTTGGCAGCCCTCGGATTGGCTTGAGCCAACTGTAAGCCCATGGGTTTAGACTTTGAGTTTCAGCTCCGAGTATTTTTCAGCTGAAAGGTCTTGTTATAATAGATGGGGGGAAACCCTAAGAACTTTTGTGATAAATGGTTAACAGCGAAGCTACTAATTCACTGAAATGTTAGTCTGCTGAATTATTGCAAAATATTTCCAGTGGCTTTTCCTACACTTAGCATATAAAGAATAGTGTATGTGGTTTTGCTTCTTTACTGGTGAAATATTTATGCTAATTAAATGCATTTTTAATAATTTTACTTTCTCCCACTAAGTGACATTCAGAAAAGAAATATATCCGAGACTTCTTTATTCTCGTCCATTAACCTGTAATTCCTCTCCCCCTGGGATTACACATCACTTTAATTCTTTGGGTTTTAACTCAACCACTGAATAGACATTCCTTTCTGGATCTAGATAAGTTAAGATAGTTACTCATAGGCACTTTAGAAAAAGTTTGGCTTTCTCAGCTGTCAATTAAGTTAGCATTTCTAAGACAGCGTAATAAATCCTACATGAGGATTAATGAAGCTTTAAAATAAATGACTGCTGCATTCTCTCCCTCCTGGGGATTATGTAAGTTAAGGAGCCAGCTTGTAGGAATCTGGAAGAGAATAGTTAGGGGGTAGGCACAGGATGGAACTGAGAACTATGTTGGGGATTTCAGGGAAGATCTTGCTTAGGCAAAGGCTGTAGATGTCAAAGGGTGATTGTTTAAGAAAAATGTCTGAAGGAGGAACAAGTGGAGAGAACAGTTAGGTGCTGGAGAAAGGTTGGGGACCTGGTGGGGAAGACTGGAAGCAGCTGTTGATTCCCAAGGAGCAGGTACCAAGAAGATGTGGTACTGCTGTTTCCTAATTTGTTCCTGGTAAAATAACCTGAGGAATAGGTCAAAGCACTTAGTTATACTATTCAAGCTAATCTGCCTGATTCTTAGCTGTAGTTGATTAAGCTGTGCTAAAATGAATAACCCTGTAACCAGCACTGTGAGTTTGTTAACTTAGTATAAGAACAGGTAGAATTCTGCTTTAAGTGCTAGCTGTTTGCAAAATAGATTACCACGGCACTGCCTAAGTAAGAATTCAGGGGACTCTTTTACTTGAAGTCCTAGATAACTTCTAAGTTGTCAAAGCTATGTAAACTAGGGACTTCATATCATTTGACTTTTAGAAAGAAATTTAAATTAAAGCCAGAGAGATGATTATGATTTATGTCCTAGTTACTGTTACCTCCATGACCCATTTTAAATTAGGGAGGATAGACAGAACTTTCTTGTAATTCACAGAGGAAAATAAATTTCCCATTGTTTCATTGAGTATCTTGTTGAAAAAGTTAAGTGTATTACTATTACTTAAAACATCATTTTTAAGTCTCTAATTTAAATGCTAGGGGAAGAATGCTTATATCATGTCACCTAGGTAGTCCACCAAGCCTCTGAACTGGATTTACTGGGATTAAGTAGGAAGTCAGTTTTGGATTGCTTCTCTGGGTCAAACTGACCACGTAACAGCATGAGCAATTTGGATATACAGTTGATGACTGTTCATTTAAGGTTCATGCTTCTTGATTTTGCTACTTTTTTCCAATATTGCAGTTGTTGAAAGATATTAAAAACCCCACATATTTAAATTGAGATATTCTATGTGAATAGTAACAGAAGGTCACAATATGTTCAGAGAATTCAAATATGTGAATGTTCTCTTATGGATACTTACTTGTATAGATGGAGTTACAGATGGGTTACCAGATGGAATACCTTCCTTCCAATATAATTATATGTATTTAAAAATGGATGCTATGCAATCGTATTATTTAAATCTATTCTTTTATTACTTTTGAGGCCCTAATGACAGTAACTATTCTGTAACAGGGAAATGTGGCAAGAGGAATATAATTTCTTGCTGTAGAATTGTCAAGCTTGTCTGAGATCTAAAAAGACTCACTCTGAAGAAAGGATCTTAAACCAATTCTCCCTTCTTTAAGAACAAGTAACTTGATTGACTACAAAAGCTGTGGCTGAAGTGGAAATTTTGCATGTGACAAGGAAGGGCTGCTCTCTGTGCTTCAAGTCCTGGTGTAGAGCCAGTGTGAGAAGAGTGGAAAGGGTTCCTTGATGTGACCAAGCAGCCTCTGTTCTCCTCTGTTGCAGACTCTGATTTTCACATGCAGCGTGCGGGAGAAGCAGAGTCAGACCATCCTCCTTTCAAACCCAAGCAATGAGGCCTGGACTGTGCAACCCATCATTGAGGGAGAACACTGGAAGGGGCCTGAACTTTTCCATCTAGAAGCCAATCAACAAAAAAAGCCATATAAGGTCACCTATGCACCTCAAACCATGACCTCTGAGAATATGAATCATCAGGTACGTGAGCATGCCAGCTCTCACAGGGTGACCCTCATAGCTCACCCTGCTTTGAGCAGGAGGTTGGACAAGATGACATTCAGAGGCCCTGTCCAAGCTGAAGGTGTCCTGTGATCTCTGTTGGAAGCTGCTTTCTTGGTGGTTAGAGGCTAGGCACAGGCAAAGGGCAGGTGGGAAGTCTGGACTGACTACTAACCATGTTGCAACAGCTCACCTAAAAAGCCAGGCTTTCTGAAGGTCCAGGAAATGAAACTTGTTCAGTACAGCTCCTGGTCCCTGCCTGTGCAGCGTGGGGGGTCTCAGTCCCTGTGGACTGAACAGGCTCCCCAAGCCCTGGCAGAACCACTTCTGCCAGCACCGCTGTGCTGGTGTCCTTTTCCCTTTTACAGGGAGTAAGAAGGGCAAAGCTACCCTGCATTTTCTCACTGAGCCCCTGGCCATGAGCAGTTAGGTGGGAAATGACACCAAGGGCTCTCCTAACATCCCCTTCAGTAGTATAAGAGCTTTGGAAAGACTCATTCCTGCAGAACTCAGGCTGAGCACATAGGGATGACTAACCCCTTTGTTTCCATGGGCAGTATTTTTCGTGACAGACCAGGGACAAGCAATAAATCAAAGGGGTCAGTTCAGAAGGAATTTGGGATGCTGCAGCTGCTGGGGTCCTTGTCCCACTCCTGGTGACCTTACCCTAGACCAGAATTAAGGCCAGAGTGGGGGCCACAGACTTCTGGGCTCAGTCTCCAGGGTGCTCAGCAGAGCTGGGCCCTGTAGGGTTGCATGTGCTCAGTACCTCTTTAACGTTCAGTCTTGCATGAAGTGTTGCAGTTCTCAGCTGTTCTGAAGGCAGAGGAAAGGCTGTGAACCATTGGCACCCAAAATGAGTATGGATACGAGCTTTTCATGGCCCACCTGGCTGTAAGCTAGCACCCTGTTGTTCCATTTTACAGGCTGCTCCCTTGGCAGTAATATTGGGGCTAATCCCAGCATGGCTGGGGCAATCCAGTTTAGCAGGGACTGCCATCCCCCTCACTATGGTTGTCCCTGCATGAGCACAGGACTGGCAGCGGATGTGCCTGGGTTAGTCAGGCAAGTAAAAGAGCGTTGGGATAGGCAGAACAGCTCTGCTGCAGGGCCACTGTGTCTTTGCTTTGCCCAAAGATGCTGCCTCTGTGTCCTGTGGCTGTGCCAGCCCGAGCAGGTACAACACTGCCATCTTTCCTGCACAGGATAGGGCTGCAGTTACAGCTCTGCCAGCTGAACTTGCTCAAAACTGCTCAAGTGACAGCCTGAGACATGGGACTGACCAAAGTACTCCAGAAC
>JAVHNF010029160.1:1908-12591 GCA_034783455.1 Micropsitta finschii | reverse complement strand
CTGCATCAAATGGAAAAGAAACTCAGTCTCTGAGATAAGTAAAGACAGCCTGTAACCATGTCCTTCTGAGCTGTGCCACTAGCCACTTGGGAGTGTGATCAAAGTTATTTTTAAGGTGTTTCCAAGAAGGTGTTTTTGAGGAAACCAGTGTGATTTAAACTCTCAGCTTTGTACCAGATAATATTACAGTGAGCAGGATAGAGATGCAGAATTAAATTCTGGATCAGAAGTCAATCTGGTAGCAGCTGGTAGCATGGACTTACAAACATTCAAGCCTCTGACCCAGGTGTATTGGGTTCTTCCCCCACCGTTAATCACATCCAAGTCAGTATTTCCTTCAAGGATTATATGGAGTACAATGATAGTAGGAGTACAATGACAACATTTGTACTAGCAAATTATGCAAAATATCTTAGCAATTCTTAGCAGTTTCAAAATAAGGAAATTGAGCTAAGAGGACTTTAGGATAGCTTTTCAGCAGTGACAATATGCTCACTGATGGAGGGAAGTATTTGATTCTACCATCTCGCTACTGTGATTTTTTTTTTTAAACAGAATAATTGTTCAAATCCAGTCTGCTTTCACTTCTGAATCTTAAATGACAGGGCTCAAAGATCTCCTTGTTGTGTTGTTCAAGTTTCATTCGTTATACCTCCTCCCTCCTGCTTTATATCCCTATATAGGTGTATTTACTCAACCTGTCTTAGGGAGCAAGGATGAAGACAAACAGTGGAGAAGATGGACACCAGGGCAGTGTGCAGGAAGACACAAACATGACTGCCAGAAGAGGAAAAAGGAACTTCTTACATGCAAAAGTTATTTTCCATTCTATTCAGAAGTAAATTTAGTCTTATATGAAAAATCACTTTAAATATGTGACAGTCTCTGCTACCGTTTTGGCAAAAGTGACTTTTCCTTCTGAGCAGCCATTCCAGATTATTCTCATCCTGCTGGTTTCCACACTTGGCAAGGCTGATCTCCTGTCAAGGGCTACTACTAAGCTCTCCACACCTCTGTCTCTCACAGCACCTCCACCAGTACTACCTCAGGAGGAAGAGGGTGGCCCAGACAGTCAGCCCTGGGAGAAGCTGACCTCTAAATACATCAACCAAAGGGAGCCATGCTATTGCCGAGAAGGGACAGCAACAAATCACACTCCATTGCCTCTCACATGTAACCATTTAAAGGCTCCAGAGAAATAAAAACCCTCTCCTTCCTACTCCGTCCAGCAGGACATTTCTTACTGACAACCAAGACTGAAATAAACCACCAGAACCTTCCCAGCATTTGAAGAAGTAGAAGCAGATGCGAACCATGCACTGTTTTTCCAGGGACAAAGTGACACAAACTCAGAAATACAAGACCAGAATTTTTCATTTAAAAATCATACCACAATTTGTAGACATGATAGAACTTGAGGATTTTTACCTTTCTGATTCATGAATCAGTGATTTCCTTCCCAAGGGTAAAGAAAGGATTTATATTTGAAAGAGTATTTAGGATTTATTGGCAGAATTTGTACTGTAAAGGCATGGAAGGATTTATAAATCTAATTTCTGACTTATAAAAGCTTTTGAGGATTTTTGTGCGGTAAATCCAATTAATGTAATTTTAATGTCATGATTAAAAATCAGGCAACTCTGCCCAACAAATTTTGAACTGTCACATCCTCATCAGTGACAGCCACTGGAATAGTAAGGGTGCCCTGCCACTGAGCAAGGTCATCTGGAAAAAGCCTCAGCTGCCTACCACAGGGGCAGGGGAGACAAGGAGCATGGCTTCCAGCCAGATGGGTGCTGGAGGAGAAGAAGAAACACTGATGACACAGAGGTCCTTGACCTTTTTCTCAGTACCTTCTTTGTTTGCTCATTGCTACCTCTCCTGAGCCACAGCAGGGAAACAGCCAGGGCTCTTAGCCACAGAGAGGCAGACGGGAGACCATCTCCTCCTTTGGACCCAGCTGTGCCCCCTCTCCCAGCTCATCCAGAGCAGCAAATATGAGGAAAGGAAAGGATCTGGTGGGTGCTCAACCCACAGTCTGGGACAGCTGTCTGCAGAGCATGGCTGTCTCCAGCATGATGAACACAATTCCGCTTCCTGACACTTTGACTTTCATGGACCTCCCTTCTGCATCTACCTCTGTCTGGGTCATGGCCACTCCAAACATACAGAGTTGGCACCTGGGGAAAGGCTGGGTGAGGAAGGGAAAAACACTGCCCAGCAGTGAGGGTAAAAGGGTCAGAAACAGCCCTGTGAGCCCCGAGGGGAGAGGAAGACAAGGAGGGGATGTGATAGAGGCATGCCAGCTGAGATCCCCAGCAGCCCCTGAAGAGACCATGCTGGAGCAAGTATCCACACTGCAGCCATGGACAACCCCACACTGGAGCAGAGTATGCCCTGAAGGAAGCTGCAGCCCATGCAAAGGACCCATCTTGGAGCAGGTTTGTCCTGAGGGAATGTAGCCCATGGAAAGCCCACACTGGAGCAGCAGAAAAGTGTGCAGAGGAAGAAGGGGCAGAGAGGAGCTGCTTATGGACCAACTGCAACCGCCCCATCTTCTAAAATCCCCTTGTACTGCCCAAAGGAGCAGGAAGAGGAGGAGTTGGTGATGAAGGAGTGAAGTTGAACCTGGGGAAAGGGGAGGTGGCAGAGCTAAGATGTAGTTTTTAACCTTGTCTGTCACCATCTGACTATTCTGACTGGCACTAAACTGAATTAATTTCCCCAGGTCAAGACTGTTTTGCCTCTGGTGGTAACTGGTAAGTGATCTCCTTGTCCTAATGCTAACCCTCATGATGTCTCATGATGACAAGCTTTGTCATCTCATTTTCTTCCACTTGTCCCCCTGCCTGCTGAAGAGCGGCAGTGAGACAATGGTTGAGTGGGTGCCCAGCAGCCAGCCAAAGTCATCCAACCCACCACAGAAACAGAGGTGCTGGCACAATTCAGGCTGCTGCGGTAGCAGCACCCATCACATTCTCCATGACTCTCATTTTCCCATGACTAAAGTACCATGTTTCACCATTCTTCCTTGCCAGCCTGTCAATACTTTCACTTGTTAACCTAATCATGAGTTTACATTTTAGAGAAAAACAACAACCACCCTGTTCCTGATGTTTGAAACAGCTAATGCAAGACAAAAGAACTCCAAGTACCTAATTATCCACAAGAAACTGGCTGAGTTGATTACAGTAGCATTAAAAACAACTGGTATCACATATGCACTTGGATTTTAACCAGAGTCTGTTTTCTGCATTCAAATTTGCCAATCAGTTTCCAAGACTCCCGTGTCAGCAGCTAGAAGAGTCTGCTTCTTTTCAAACAATGAAAATGACTTTTAAAGAAACCAAATTCCAAGGGTAAGATCAGGGACTGAGTCCATTACCTACGCCAGGCCCCACCATCTGCATCTGGTAAAGATTTGCAGTTAGTGGAGCAAGAGACCAGGTACCAGGAGAAATGGGTTGTGAGTGGTGATATAATTCCATCCCTTGCTCATTTAAAATGTTTAGACAACTCACTGCATCTCATGGTCCCTCACTGCAAACACAGGGGGAGAGGGAGGGAAGAAATGATTTTCTGCTGCTTCCAGACAGAGCTGTAAAGCAGTATCTGGTTCCTAGCAGCTTTGGGATTGTGGGGCAGTATAAAATGTGGAGGTAATTCTGATTTAATCTCTCTCTTAAATTCTGTCAAAGTGCATCCAGTAAACAGGGAATATTCTTTATTATGACTAACAGTACCACAGGGTTTCAACCAAGACTATGAACCTACTCGGCCAGGAAGAAAAAAGGAAACAGAAAAGACTGTATACACATGCTCACAGATTGGGGAATGCTTGATTCCTTCAACGTGCTTATAGGCTGAGCTGATCACAGCTTGCCCAAGGCTGCCTGGGACATCAGTGCCAGAGCCAAGAATTTACCTGTGACTTTCACTAATCCTTATGAAGCACTTCAACCTAATTATTTCCTTGATACTTTCAGAAAATAAACCACGAGAGAGGAAATCCCAGTATTAGCTAATTCTGGTGAATCACAAAATCTACAGTCTGCCTGGAACATGCATTTCTCTCCCACGCATCAGAAACAGGGACGATGCAGATAATTCCCAACAAACCACTGGCTTGGTAAAAACAATTAATTACTGACCTTACGAAGGTTTAACAGGATAAAATATCCAGCTAACAGAACAGCACAATGGACAATTAAGATTTATGTCCTGATGAAGAAACCTCATTTGTACTAAAATATCAGGTGATTTATATTTTCTGTTTCAACAGATCGTTTAAGATTTAACAGATTGCTGAATAAATTGTTTAAATATGCAAATCACCTGGACATTTTGTAATATTTCTCCAAGGGCTTTTTCCCAGTAGTTCTCACCAGATCATGTAAATTACTAGTGGTTCAGAAAAGGAAGCATATAACGTTTTAATTGATAGAGTGTTTATTTCTGCTCCAGTTCTTTTACATCTTCCCTCTCAGATTAACTAGAAACATATGACCTCCAGGAATCCCCACATTCTGTGGGGTTCATGACAAAATCAAGTACTGAGGGAGATGGAGTACAGGAAATTAAGTGTTTATGTAGATAAAATGAGCTGACTTGGGGAATATAAATAGTACTAAATTAGACTATATAGCGTGCCCTGTACACCTCATTTCCATGATGAATGACGAGCTGTAATGGGCATTCATACACTCCTTGCACATTATCCCCAGAACTTCATTTTGCCTCTCCCCACATTCTGCTTAGAGGGGCACTCCTTCCCAGAGGCTACGGGGTAACCCTGCAAAGGGAGCACATCCATCAGGGTGGGGGCAGCTTACCTGCCTGTGGTTTCAACCACCACACACTGCTGCAGCCCAACCCCATTTCCATGAAGCACTCTCAACTTGATGCACAGGGAGTCTACATTTCCACCTCAAAACCACAAAAAGGAAAGGAGGTTTTATCCTTCTTTCCCATAACTGCCTCCTGAGACTAACTCTTTAATTACCCTACTTAACCACCAGCAACCAAAAATCTGAACCTCTGGACCAGAAAATGGGGAAAGAAAAGAAATCAGAAGGGAAAAAAAGGGCAGCTTTTGAGTTATGTACTGATTTCATTTATCCAATACCGGGTGACCAGGCAATGCATTCGTCATTGCATCACAGAGTAACATTAGACACAACAGTATCTTTTATTCCTGTTTTCTTAAAGCTCAATCCCTGTACCAACCTAAAAAACAAGCAACACAAACCACATCCCTGCCAGCCAAATGGCTTCCCTCTTACACTTCTGCTAAGAAGCAAACCCTGCAGTGGCAGATTTGGGTACCCTGGCTTCAGCATATGCATAGTTCCCCAGTGATCCACTTCAATCTGAATCTGAAAAGAGCAATTCCAGCCCTGCAGCGTGGTGTGAGCTCTGCTACCTCATGCATTATTTCACCATGAAATATTTATAAACTGGAGATCAGGGGCAGGCTCCTTCTTTAAAGAGTGCAATGAATTTTATTTTTTTTAATGTAGAAGCACAAGAATCTGCAACTTGTTTGACATCCTGGGTTTAACAGCCCAGGCCCCACTCCTCCTTTATATAAAAGGAACCAAGATTTCACCTTGCAACTGATTTCTCTATAAAACCAAGACCAAGCAGGTATTTTTTACATCTTAGGGCTAATTTTGTTTTTCTTTACATTAGCTCTCATGACCACATCTGTTTATTTTTTCTGTAGAAAATTAAAAAAAAAAAATTAAAAAAAAAATCATCACAGTATTTGTATCATCATCATCTTTCCCCTGGCACCAGTCTGTGTTCTGAAATTAAAGCAGTGGGCACAGTCTACAGTGACACACTGTCACAGAACTGGCCCTTGGAAAGCCACTGCTAAATCTGACAACTTCAGGGCCAAACCGGTATTTCCATAATACAAAGCAGTTGGTGGGTATGATTCCCTCACTCTACCTGATTAGAGCTATAAAACACAGCTCCTGTTTCAGCTGGAAACTAGAAGGTGGAACTTCAAAAAAGCTGCAGGTAAATTGGTCCTCTGCGGACACCAGGGCCCTGCAGTGAGTGCAGTGCAGCAGTCTTGTCTTATAGCTTGGAGGACCTGTGGCCAAAGAGCACAAATCTCTGCAAATTAATCTACTTTGACACATAACTTTGCTAATGAATTCTGCAGAAGCAGTTACACAATTGACCTGTTCTCGGTAGCACTCATGAAGCTTTGCTCTTTTTTCACCTACAGATTTAGAAATATTTACCAGGAGAGAACTAATTGACTCTCAGGAGAACAAACCCAATTCTACCTTCTTTGAAACATCAGGAAAACAATTCCAGATGCGTAGCACCTCGCAAACAGGAATGCAGCAATTGTTAGTACTTAGCATTTCTGAAGTAATTTGATTACAGAATAACTAACTACTTTTATTTTTCATGAAACATGGAGTAATTTCATGTATATATTTTTGTATCTCCTATTTGGCAAAACAAAGTGTAACTGACCTGCCTTCCACTCAGCCCTAAACCATGTCCTAAACCTTAATTTATGTCTCATTCAAGCCTGCACTATAAATTGACTTCTGTGGAGGTACTGCATGTGCAGAGACCCTTATAAATACCAGAACCACTGTGAATCCAGCCCAGAAAGCCAAGAGATGGGCAAGGAGCTGAGCAGCCAAGCATGCCCACAAGCCTCTGCCAGCTAAGAGGAGCTCAGCTTTCAGGGGAGTGAGCAATTCCTAAGCACCCTGGTTTAAACAGACCACATGCACACATACACAACGGTATGTCCAGTGAGAGAACACTAAGAATTAGTTATAACTTGAATTATCTGTGGAATTCTAAATTCCTGGTTTGGAAACTGCACTGTTTAAACATCAGGACAGATGCACCGAGGCTAAGTTAGTTCTCTGAAATAAGTAATTTTTATCCCCTTACTAAAGTGGTAACAGAAGAGTACTAAAGTAAGTTGCTAAAAAGATTATGCTGTTACTTTATGAAGAGTAGCTGGTATGGCTTTAACCATTTAATCAGTACAATTTTCCAGGAAATCAGCCATTTGCTTAAGCCAATAACTCTTCTACCTGGGGTCATCACTCACCTTTGGTCATTCATTCCTACAGAGCATCCTCTGTTCCACTGCAGATACTGCAGTTAAAGGTACTATGTGGGGAAGAAAACTCTGTACTTAATCTATTTCTATCTTGCTGAACATATTCTTACTAGCACCAACAAAAAAGGCTCAATTTCAATTTCACTCAGTGCAGCACAGGCTGTGCTAAAGCTATGCCATCTGGTGCAGATGCACACAGTAAGTACCTACTTAAATTTAGAGAGCAGTTACAGCATGACCTGCAGACCATGGCAGTAGATATTCATGTCTGAACAACAGTATGTGCTTCCATTATCACCCTGCCTTTTAAATGGAGCCCTAAAGCTGACAGCACATTAGCTATTTTTGCAGGTAATGTCTGTATCACACATCACCTTCTTCGTGGCAATATAACTAATTCACTGGACACTGCCAGGCATGGACTATACTTTGCAATATTCACTGTTCTTCTTTCTAGCATTAAATGAATAGATTCAGAATGCATTGGCTTTACATCAAAGCATCTCTTTTGGAGTCAAACTGCAGTCCTGGGTTTAGTACATGGCTTTGCTTCAGGTTCTAAATGGAGATTACACTGATTTTTAAATGTGCTGCTTCAGAGCATGAGACATCCAGGGTAGCTGTAATAAAATCTATATCCATGTGATCAGTTCAGAAATACTGCTGTAAGACCAGCAGTGAAATGATTTGATAGCTTCAGTTCACTTTTTGAACTCAAAGGGATCCAGCTCCCAACAACCATTAACTGGCTACTAAGCCACCGTAACTGGCACCAGCCATAAGGCTGACTGGTGAAGGCAGCAGTAGGACTGAAAAGCAAATGCCGCTTCTGCTCAGATGCGGGAGGAGAGGGTGGTATTACCGCAGGAAGGTGACAGTCCTCTATCCTCTCTCACCACAGCCCATAAAATACAGTGTGAAACTTCCCACTGATTCCCTGGGAGCTGAACTAGGACCTAGGTTACAGTTAACAGTTTATTACAAACAAACAAAAAATAGAAACTCTCTACATTAGTTACAGCAAATCCATATGCTCTCGGCACAACCACTTATATTTACACAATAAACAGTATTTTAAACAACACTTACACAACTATTCTGGTTCCCACTAAACACTAAGGCTTTCAGAAACTTGTACCATGTTGGACAGGTCACTTAGGTTCAAACATCATTGTATTTTGCAAAAGATGCCTTCTTAAAGTTGCTAGATCTGTGCAGTAAACCAAAGGGAAGGTAGTTCCCTTGGGCAGACAGTCTCTGGGGAAATTTCCAGAGCCCATTTACCGTATGAATTTGGGTGGTACACATGCTGGTTCACAAAGAGATGGACGAACGCCACAAAGATTCTACACAGATAATGCATTGCTATGCTGACTGGGCTCCAAACATCATTTCCATACCTTTCATTTTGGAGATTAAAATGGCACACATGAACCATGCATCAACCATAACTGTGCAGGTGGACCAGAGACATCTGTTACCAGACCGCTTGTACAGCTTCAAGATTCCTGTTGACTTCAAGATAAATAAGAGTTGGTATTTTTATGACCATTGGAAATCTGTTTTCAGACTGTAGATATTAAACCCGAGAAAGACATCTAAAGGCAGATTTTACATTCTTTTTAAAAGAGAGTCTTGACAATATCTTGTTAAATATGCACCTAAAAAAAATCCCGTTTCATAGATTAAATATAACGCTATTTTCATAGCTATTTCCTAGCTATGAGAAATATGCTAAGTAGCTGAAGAGAAAAAATATATTGCTACCGAAATCTATTTCAAACAGGACAGAGCTTATTTTTACTCTCTTCTTGACCTTTATATGAGAAAATGCCCTAAAACTCTAGATATTTTGTATTACATCTGATGTTGCTAATTCAGAGGAGTTTTCAACCTCTATCAAACTATCAGAGATCACAAAAGAATTCAAGCTTTCCCTTCTCCATTTAATTCACCATCTTGGAGAGCTTTCAAAACCAGGAATGTAGTCACATCTAATTAAGAGTTTATTTATTATATTTTATGGTTTTGCAGAAAGAATGTAAAGATGGTAGTGAAAGTATGGAAGGGTCAAGAGTAACTGAGTATGCAGGGAACGCAAAGGCTTTTTGAGGTGTCCAAGTGTGGGGGTTTTGTGTTCCTTTTTTAAAAAGGAAAAAAAAAAAAAAAAGAACAGGAAAAAGCCACATTGCTGAGACTAAAAAGTCAGGAAGTGCACTGAAGTTAGCATACACAAAGGCATGCCGTTTTCCAGTACACTCTGTAAAATGTTGGTTACAGAAAGCAAATGTCCCAAAAGCCAGAGGTGACTCCACAGGAGACCACCTGCGTAAAGTCTGAGTCTTTTGAGACCTCCCAAAATCTTTGCTCTGGAAGTAAGCCTCTTCCTGGATAGATGAAAATGGGACCTGGGATGCCAAACACTTTAAACATAGGGGCTGGAAAGCACCCTGTTATGTTTTCTTAATTAGGTTGCATAGATCGTTTGTATTGTCAGTGAATTCCTGAAACATCACAATAAAAATGACAACTAGTACACTGACATTTCTATTGTCTTTCCTTAACGTGCTAACATCACAGAAGAACACATCTTGTTTGTGTTCAGGTAAGTTACTCCACAGAAAACAAGAAAAAAGCATCCCTGCACTGCCTTGCTAGTTGTTGCTTGTCTTGGCCAGAAGGTACTGACTCTCCAAGGAGGAGGCACACTCAGTTCTGTGGCCCTTGACCTTCTGAGCTACCCAACTAATATTTTGTCTGGCACCAGCTGTGATGAATTTTGGTTTTAATCAGTAACATCCAGAATAAGGCCAGAAACATATTTCACATGAGCTGGTAAAGATTTTTGGCCATCAAAGGCCTGAGCCACTTACAGGTCTGAAATCTCCTGCATCAAGACCAGAGAGGGGCTTCTGCACTACTGCATGCAATGGGCATTAAGGGGCCAAGTTTAAATCCGTATGAAGATGTACCTACCCTTATGAATTTAAGACATCTCCATGGAAGACATATATGAATATTAGAATCCCACTGCTCTGTTAAAACCATGTAATGGAAGGCTGCACCACAAAAGCATACAAAAGAGGACCAAATTAAGGTCACAGAAACACCCTTAAATCTGCCATTAATCTGAGAAATTCCAAAGTGCATTCATTTAAAATGTATCTTTCTCACACACACATTTACAACCAGGGATCCTAGGTCCTGACTGGCACTGGAAAATTTTCAGCGCTAGTACTAATCCCCGAAGAACCTCACTACAAACAACCCTCATTATACAATAATTCTTCGCTGCCTCCACTTTTTGACATGTCAGCCAGCTCTTAATCCTTTTAACTTCTTAATGAAGTAGTAGTTACACAACAGCAGTGTCCTATGGAAAGTAATTGATCTGTCCCTTGAGAGCACTTCCCTGGCACATGGTATGGAGACAAGGGCTGGTATCCTGCCCACAGGGACAGACAGCTCTGAGAGGATGGAGCTCACATCCTGCAGCAGCAGGCATTTAGGGCTGAGGAGCTGCACCGCTGGAATGCTTAACTTCCTCTGAAGAGATGACCTTCTTGCAGCTCAGC
>JAVHNF010029156.1:0-11633 GCA_034783455.1 Micropsitta finschii | reverse complement strand
CCCCAACTTTCTCAGCCTATCTTCATACAGGAGGTGCTCCAGTCCCCTGATCATCCTCATGGCCCTCCTCTGGACTTTTCCAACAGTTCCATGTCCTTTTTATGTTGAGGACACCAGAACTGTACACAGCCAGTGAAGACTGAGGCAAAGAAGTCATTGAGAACCTCAGTCTTCTCCAAATCCAATGTAGCTAGTTCTCCCATTTCCTTCAGGAGAGAGTGCACATTATCCCTAATCTGTCTTTTGTTTGCTACATACCAGATCCTCTCCTACAGTGGGCCTATGGTCTTCATTCTCACAGTCCCTGCATCTCTCTTTCAAGACTTGGGTGGCGTGGTCAGAGCATTTGCCAGTGAAGACTGAGGCAAAGAAGTAATTAAGAACCTCAGCTTTCTCCAAATCCAGGGTAGCCAGTCATCCTGATAGCTTCTGGACAGGGCCCACGCTGTCCCTAGTCTGTCAGTCTCAGTGTACCTATAGAATCCCTTCTTGTTATCTTTTGCATCCCTTGCCAGATTTAATTCTAACTGGGCTTTAGCTTTCCTGACCTCATCTCTAGCTTCCCAGACAACGCTCCATACTCTCCAGCCTATCCCTAACATAAATAGCAATTCCACTCTGTCTGCCAAGCCTGTCTTTTCTAAAGAGTCTGTAACCTTCCATTCCAGCACTCCCATCGTAGAAGCCATGCCACCATGTTTCTGTGATGCCTATTATATCATACCCCCATAGACATGCACACATCTCTAATTCCCCTTGTTTGTTCCCCATACTATGGGCATTTGTATAGAGGCATCTGAGACAAGCTCCCAACAAAACAGACTCACTGGCTGGAGCAGATGAAGTAGTAGCTCTGCGTTGCTCTGAGCATTCGTTACAGGTGCTGCCATCATTATGGTTTTAGATAAGGCATTGCTGACTCCTGTGTTCAGAGAGATTTCTTACCTTTCAGAAGGCACAAACTCAAATGAAGGGAAGTAATTTTAAACTGTGGATAAAAACACATGGTAAACTTAACCTTCTGCAAACTACCCTGAGGTACTGAGCAATAGCATGTTGTCCCATCATGCTATGCAGTTTGAAGCAGAATTCTCTGTTAAGGTATTCCATTGGGAAGTTCTTTGAAAAAATAGGCAGTGAAGAATATTTCAAGTTGATCTCAGCAGGGAAGTTCAAGATTGTTACAATGTTAAGTGCACGTGACATCATATCATTATTTCCATGTAAAACAACTAATAATAATGAAGGACGGATTGTACTGCAGCCTCCCTTCGCCACCCTGCTCCTCCCCATGTAACAATAGTATGATGAGTTTAACTGCTGTAATAAGATTAGATTTCATGAGGATCAAGCTCTTTCACAGAAATAGGATTCTTAAACTGTGAAGACTATTATTCAGTTGCTGTGCCCCATCAAAATTATTGTCTGTGTATCAACCTCCATATAAATTGATCTATTGTGACTGACTTTTCTTATCAGTAATCTACACTTTAGTATTTTCTTAGTGTAAATTACTCTATGAAGAAAGGGAGAACATAAATTGAAAACAGTGGATTAGAAACGTAAAACCTCTCCAACTTGTATTGCTCTGGTAAATGGCTTGCATTTATAGCTAAAACTACCATCTTTAATAATCTGCTTTTTTTTCATAAAGAAAATTTTAGTTACTGTGCCTTACCTACTCATCTAATGCAGATTTGTTGTTCTCTAAGAGTTAAGAGGACATAAGAGAATGTTAAACAATTACATACAACTTTAAGTTTTATAATGCTAATTTCTGTGCAAGAACATTATCGTTCCCAGTCATTAGTAAAAATATAAACCAGCTCTCAGGCTACATTAAAACTTTAAGTGTTTATCTATTTCATTAGTAAGTGAGAAAGCTATTTATGAATAGACAGTATTGCACAATTTAAGGCATTTCTAGATAATACAGCAAACATCTTTCTAGTAAAAAGAAGGTGTCATCACAAAAAGTTTGCTCTGTTTACTGAAAATAAATTTCAAAAGATTATTAAAAAGAAATAAAACCAGCTTTTTTGTTTACAGACATTGTGGGGTACTAAGCATAAACAGTAACAAAAGGATATTTTGTACAGATGTTGCTGCTGGTACACTGAAAATCAAAAGGAGTGGTAACCAATAATTTCTAAATGGAAGCAGATATTTTTTGTGTAAACACTGACAAAATACAGCTTATACAAAAGAAATCAATTGTGATACTTGCAAAATTCTTCTCAGGTAGGTGTTCTTCAGGATCAAGTCTGTAGCTATCTTATGGCCTGGGGAGGGCCTTTGATTGAGAGGAAATGCCTCTGAAAATGGACATTGCTGGTGAGACAACATCTAATGCGACCCCAAGGTCTCCACAGAATCATAGAATAGTTAGGGTTGGAAAAGACCTTACAATCATTTATTTCCAACACCCTACCATGGGCAGGGACACCTTGCACTAAACCGTGTCACTCAAGACTCCATCCAACCTTACTTTGAACACTGCCAGGGATGGAGAATTCACAACTTCCTTGGGCAACCCATTCCAGTGCCTTTCATCTCCATGGATCACAACACGGAGTGTCAGCAGAAGAGAGACTCAGTGGTGAGAAAGCTAGTTTGTGCTCAGAGGCAGATTATAATATCCATCTTGGAACAAGAACTCTGCATGAATTCAGTAGGGGAAACAGTACATCTCCACCTTGGAGTATTACTAAAATTAATATATAGAGATTATAATAATGGACCCTAATAGTTCTGGAAAATGTATAAAATAACTTCAACTGCTTCAACTGCAGAAATCTCTTAAAAATAAAGTATCCTGAGCAAAGATGTCACAAAGTTGTGGCAGAAATCAGAGGCAGAAAAAGCTACAGCACTGGGTGAACAGTCAGACATGTATTAGCTGCACATACAACACACCCACACACACTTCAGATATTTGATTTCACAGATTCTTTAAGGTGAAACTGTATATGAAAGCTTAATTTAGCCCACGTGTTCCAACACTTCTTTTAATTATTGCATTTACTTAGTTAAATCTGCTGATTCCTTCTTCCCTTTATTGTTCCCCAAATGAGAAGCTGAAGGCCCTGGTGTGTCCATATGGTCTTCTGCAGTGTTTTCTTCCCCAGATTTTCTCCTTTGTCTGAAATATAATTCCAACTAACAAAAGTTACCATCTCCTCTACAAGCCTTGCTTCAGATATCCATGGATCATTATGGACACCAACCAATTATTCCAGCATGGCCTTTCTGCAAATCTGTTTATTTTTCCATTTCCTCAAGGTAGCAAGTTGAACATGAGTGAGCTTCTGTACATGAATTAATAATAAAAGAAAAGCCAAAACACTAAGCTCTCCTCTCAAGTGCATACAGAATTTTTTCAGTTCAATCTCATGTTTCTGTGGGAATACTTCATTGATCCTACTTCAAACATTCAAACTGTATTCAGCAGGCAGGAGTAGTGTATCATTACAAAAATATTAGATCATATAAAAAAACCCACTCATGAACTGAGGAGGGTTCTTAAAACAAGGGAGGGCCAGACAAGAGGTGCAGTGCCTGCTTTAGTAAAGAGGCTTTGAGAGTCAGGATGATGCAGGTATAGCAGAAACTGGAAAGTGACACCTGGATGCCACTTCAGCTAGTGAAAAGGATGGGTAATGTAGTGCTTACTACTGCCTAATAACAGGCAAAAAAGCATGTCTGTAGCTAGCAAAATTCCAGGGATGTTGCTCGATATTTCTCAAGTCCAGCTAACAGCCTACACAGAGAAGAGCTGCTTACTTGAGCAGTTCCATTCTGCTGCTTATAATTGGTCTTCAGAAACTTTTGTATAGCTAATTTTCTGCTTCTATTATACTTGGGAAATATCTGTTTGCTCCATCTGCATTTAAGATAGTTTTATTACGCTGCAGAAACAGTTCTAATTACTCAATGAAGCAAAAGTGAGAGAGTCTTTAGGAAACCAATCACAGATAGCAATGGATGGCATTAACAAAATCATTCTTTCTCAGTTCATTCTTAAGAACTAACAGCAGAAATAACTATATGAGCCCTTGGCTAAACCACCAGTTGTCTGTTAATTCATGTTTTGTCTTACTTTTCTTTCTCCAAGTAGGCTTGCATCAAAATACTTATGGGGGAAATAAATAGCTTTTGCACTGAGGTTGGACAGAATCCTGGTCTACAACTAGGACACAAATTTTCTATGAAAGTAGCTGATTATAACCATACTACTTAAGGAATTTTGCAATCTGTCTTTGCAATAGCACTTCATAAGGAGGTAAAACCATGTAATGTTTTAAAAAACATTAAAGTTTTTGTAAGTAAGTGCTTGGCAGGTACTTTCAGAATGAAATTCTGTCATTTTTCTATTCAGACCAAATTATTCTACTGGTGCATATGTACATTAAGGTTTCTTAAAACCTAAATAGTATTTTAGAATTTAACATCTAACTAAACACCTAAGATTCAATAAAGGTTCATCTTAATCAAGCTGCACATGTGAAATTTCTGAGCTTATTTGAAAACTTGAACCAAATTCAGCTTTGTCACTGATGGGATACTGCAAATTTGGACAGTTTCTGCATGCTTAGGTTTTGTACCTGCCTTTCAGAACACTTATTCATATTATGCCCTATTCAGGAAGTGATCTCACTGGAAAATCTGAGCAAACAGTAGGACAGAAGTTCCAGACTCAAAAACCTAAAGAATGTTCTTTTCTCCCCCTTCGTCTTCGTTTACATGAATTTAGTGCTTGTGAAAAAAATTACACTGACAACCCTGAAGACCAAGGGTTACTGTGTGTGCACAAGTATAGAGCCATTCCCAGAGCCTTGGCTTCACTCTGATGTACGTTCAATCTGAGCTGCAAGTTTAACTTATCATCTTGAGAATTAATAGGACTTCACTCAAAAGTAGTGAAGAAATAAAGCACAGATTTCTTAAGCCTGAGGCTAAATATCTATATAATCATATAGACAGTTTATTAACGCAGTAAGTAATCACCTAAGCTTTTAAGTTCTCAGAAACTGAACAACCTGTTCTCAACTGACTAATTCTTACTACTTGTGTGGTAGAAGTATTCATCAGTCACTAGTGCTCTCAACTTAGAGCAAGGGCATCAACTTTGAGCTAAAGCCGGCATTAAACATATCTCTATAGAATTGCTGTCTTGCTTTTCACTACTAATAATGAAATAAGTATTAGTGAAATAACAAAATATCAGTCAATCTTTTGCTCTTTACAGCAGACAAAACCCCAGCTCTAGACATATTACAGAACGTCTAAAGGAAGCCTAAGGCAGAGTTAATTCAGTTTCACGTCTCCATTTTACTTTCCAGAAATCTTTTATCCTATTTGGAAGAGCAACTCACCTCACTTTCAAAAGTGTGAAACTTCTCTATCTCCATTTCAAGTAGGGGTTCATATTTCTGGACTGTGCAGCTCCTTTCCTCATGTACAATTAACAAAATTGGCTTCAATAAGGAAGATATTTTCCTGTCCACTGCTGGTCTCCAGAAATCTTGGTATACTCATATTAATCATGGAAGTCTTCTAAATTTTAATTATGCTCTTTATTTTCTCTTTTAAATTCTTAATTCTGCTCCTTCCAACTATAAATTTAAGCAGCATTCATACCAATCCCTTGCAAAAAAAACAGAATAATTGTTTGCAATTTTTTAAAGAGCAAGTTTGGCCATAAGAGACACTGCCAGAACTGAAGAAGGAAAAGCACTAAAGGAGAACAAAGGAATGAAAACAACCAAAGGAATGGAACACCCAAAGAGGGCAGGAACAATTAATTTCCAATTAATTTCTTACCACAACAAAATAGAATGTATTCCATGCCTGCTGAAAGTAATGGGAGTCTATCAAAGAAAGCCCTTGCACAGAATTAGGAAAGCATAAATCAGACCTGTGGATATATGTTACTCATTATCCCAAAATGTAGTTAAATGACTTCAGCAAGTGTTCGCTGCCTCTACTTGACAATGATGTGCATCTTACACTTCCCCTGACAAGAGATGACTTTGGATTTGTTCTCTCTGCTGTTAATTTCTGCTCTTTATAAAATACAGATTTAGAAAGTTATGCCACCCACTTGCAGCAAATTTAAATTTCTAAACAACAGCAAAGTTCAGTGATAGCATCATTAGTGAAACTGCTGGAGTGTATTTAATTATTGCAAAGAGCAAGTCTCTCATGCTATACTTAAGTTTAAATATAGATACAGACACACGCAGATATTCAGACTAAATTTACTGTACTATACCTGATTTCTCTTCACTATACCTATTTTCTGTGCTATTACTGAAAGCATTTCCAATGTACGTATCTGTTGTGACACCTCTAGATACCATTATGTTTCTTCATGCCCTTCAGTGAGACTGACTCACTTCCATCTCTTCTATTGCTATGAAGAAGTAAACAGTAGCTACGAAGCTGTCAATATATTGGATTTCTTTTTCTCCTGTATGTGTTTAATCCCTTGATCTATATACCTGAGACAGCTTGTTGTATCATCCAGATCACATTCATATTTTACAGGAACTCTTCGTTATTTTATACCTGGCTCTTGTGTTCTTTCTACTTTGATTAAGCCAGATGAAGAACAAAATAAAACGACTATATTTAATCCAACAGTTATGACAAATCCCTCAAAAGTAGCAGTTTCGGAGAAGCAGGCTGTGGGTGTCACCAAGCACACACAGGTAACACTCTTTTCTGGGTCTCATAAAGGCCAAAAGAACTCCTAAAATGGAACTTCACCAGCTCAAATCAAAATGCCACTCAACTGCTGATTGAAATATCCTTCATTCAAATCAGAGTGAGTGCCTTTAATGGCTACCCAAATGGCTGTCAAATTAAATAAGAAACAAAATGCAAATAAATTAGCATTTCTAGCTACTGATACACTATAAATATTTATGAGGAAAAAAAGATGCTGTAATTTCAAATGATACCACAGGCCTATTTTGTACAAACAGTTAAAACAGTTATACATGCAATACTGTACTTTGCAATTTTTTTTCCATTTCACATCACCATAATCACCTAATAAATATTTAAATGGACCCATTTGCTGTAACTATAAAAGAACCGTGTAAACTTGTTGTCATCTAGACACATAAGCCGCAGTGGAGTCAATGAATTTCAACAGTCACTTAATATTGCAAGCCACAAGCTACCTTAAACCTGCCAGCAACTGTCTGCCAGGAAGCTACTGTAGCACCACGGCTACCTCCTCCAGCCCAGGACACGAGATTCATTATGAATGCTTGCATTGCTACTCTAATTAGGCCTGGGAGAGGTTTAACAACCATGCTACAGTCTTGCTGCTGACAAATATAAAAATAAAGCCTTGTTCAAATTAGCAATGTGAAGTGAGAAGGCCTAGAAGCAGCAACTGTCTGACCAGTAGTGAAACAGTTCTAATCTATAGTGAGGTTATTTTGCTTCATAAACTGCTAGTATGTTACCTGCAGGAGGTCTCCCTGTAAAATGAATTATAGTAAGCTATATGTGATAATTAACCGTGCATTAGCAAATATCTTGAAACAGGGGGGCTCTGTTTTCTCTGTATTTTGACTAATAAAAGCATGAATTTGTTCAACAAATGATCATTTAGGTTGTGGAATGCTAAGCATATTGGAAGAACACAGTAAGCAATAGAATATTGTAGGTGGACTAACAGTTTCCTTACAAAAACAGGCTGTTTAATAGGCTGGCTCCATACTACGTTATTCACAGTACTAAAAACCACAGTGTTGGGAAGACAAATACAATATA
The DNA here is from genome assembly GCA_034783455.1 of Micropsitta finschii. Taxonomy (NCBI): domain Eukaryota; kingdom Metazoa; phylum Chordata; class Aves; order Psittaciformes; family Psittacidae; genus Micropsitta; species Micropsitta finschii. The sequence continues at coordinate 3,842 of JAVHNF010029156.1, read as the reverse complement.
CATTTAAAATAATATAAACCTTGTACTCCTATTTACTTTAAAAATGCCATGGAAGTGACAATAAAAAAAAAATCCATAAGCAAACGTTTATTTCAGAAAGACAAAATCCCAAATGACTCTTTCCAGTATGTAAACAGATAGTGAGGCAATTGGTACGGTCATCTTCTTGAGAGGGGAAAAAATGCAGCTGGGTTTAAAATAGTCCACATCAGATGAATGTGAAGCAAGGCAAAAAAGAAATAAAAAGATTATATTCATTTATTATGCATACAGCTTATCACAATAAAGTGGTGCCATAATTTATTTTAGCTTCATTAACATCTTATGAAAACATCTTTAACTGTGACACTTTATGGAACTGTGACTGTACCAGCCATATGCTTGGCTCTGAATCAGGGGTCAGAGCCACTTCAGCGTATACAGGTTGACAATCTGTACCTCTTTATTCATACTACATAGGCTGGAGCTCGAGCTTCCAAACATCACAAGCTGCAATTCATTTAACTACAAGTAATCTATCAACTCTAACCAGACTCCATGGAGTAACGACTAATTCTAGGATTTGGTGTTATCATGAGAAGATACGCGGCCCTGGTGTAACAGGATGAACCACCAAAGAGAAATTAATGAACAGTGATGTTGCAGTTTATAAACATCAGCATTCAGAAGTCTCTCAAAAGCTTTAAAACATCAGAAGTGTTCTATAACTAAATTTAAGATAAATCCAAGATCAGAATACATGTCCCAGTGTATCTCTCCATTTCCTTCACACACACACCCCCCCAGCTTTCATCTGCCCTGTAACAAACAGCACATCTGAAGTGCTAGATCTTTCCCTTCAGCATGCTGGCTCTATTTCACTTGAGGTAGAGGGTATCTGCACAATACCTCCTGATTGCTGAGGCAGGGAGTTATCAGAAAGAAGCCAGAATTATGAACATATAGCAGACATTCACTCTTAGAGTAAGACAGTATATTCAGAAAGTTGGTACCTGGGGAAAACTGAAACGGTGTGACTTGAGCCTCCTGTGATACACAGTCAAGAGCAAGAATGCTCTCATCAGCATTTCTTTCTCACAGTCCTTTTGATCATCCATTTGATTCAGCCAAAGGATACTGATTTCATATTTACTTTCTAATATCTACAGAAATACTATTTTTTTGGCAGTTAATAGATGCATATCTTATACATGAAATGTTTTCTTACAGTTAAATTATTGTTGCCATCAAATTACAAAAGATGGCTCCACAAGACATTATTTAAATAGCATATAGAAAGAAAATAGGCGTAATTCTTACAGAAAATAATACATAACATTAAAAAGTTACCACAATGAATGGCAAGCACATATCTTGAAGGGTTGCTTGGGTTTTTTTTTTCCACAAGGCTGCAGGTTATTTTTGTTATCTATACCACAGAAAGATAACAAATTATAAGACCTGACTTTCATTCGTTCAAGAGAGCACATAGGTTTTGCCTCAAATTCATCACTGCCAGTCAGCTGGAAAAACAGGATGACTTTGAAATTCTGTTTTTCCCTAAATCTTCATCATAAAAGTGCTTATTTATGCCCAAGAGCAATTTAAGTGTATAATTTATTATTTTTTTATGGTTCTTCCTCTCAGCAACATGATTTTTCTCTACAAGGGTATCAGATGATTTGAGCCATCACAATTTGAGAGTGGCCACGTGGATTCAAACTAATGCAGTTAATAAAGTTTAAAAATCCAGTAAAAATACTTTTAAAATTTTATTTTCAAAACCAAAAGCAACCCCCTAAAAGCTGTTTCCATCATTGCACCAACCTTCAGTTTTCTAAGGTAAGTGAAACTTAGAAAGTAGTGTGCTGTATTTTCTCAGTTGAATTATATTTATAGACTTTCAGGCAGAGGGTAAGATTGCCCCCTTTTGGATTTTTTAAGTGTAACAGTCCAAATAAAGAATACGTGCAAAGCATTCCTAAACCCTACTCAAGACATGCATCCCATCAAGGATCATTTGTGCTTCATGCTGCTGTGTTCAACTGTTATTATATATGTGGCTTCACATTCTTTATTAAAGCAATAGGCATGAAAGAATTCAACTACTCTTGCCAGAAACCACAAAAGCACAATATCTATAGTCAGATAAGGTAAACATATGGAACCTTCCAAAGAATGCTGTAGTAAAGGTGGAACATATGACTGCATTCTCCCCTTCTCTGCTCTGTAGGACAGACTTCACTAACAGCAATCTGTAACTACAGTGAACCATAAAGTAGCATTGTCTGATAAAAACAAGGACTCCTCACTGACCTGACCAGGACTGTGCAATCAGGAGTCAGTTCTTACAGAAGGAAAACAAGAGCTCTGATAGGCTTTAAGGAAACAGAGGAACCAATGGATGTCTTTTAATAGCATTATTGTTCTTTAGGTGGAAAAAATGCACATACTTAGTTATTCTTATTTTATTTCAGGACTAAGTCTGGAGCCTCAATCCTCTTAAGATGCAGTGAAACACCTGCTATACCCATCCCCACTGCTGTTGTCTCAAGACCAGCAAGTAATCCCATGTAAACAATTCCTGGTTTATGTATTGACATTTTTCTTTCTCAATTGTTTCCACCAGTGTCTGCTCCATCCTTTTCAGCATGTATGTTCTTAAGGTTCAGTGGATAAGACTACCCTTAAACCTCTCCACATGTATTTTTAGCTATGTTAATGAAGGCTAGCTTTATTAAAGAGCTTCAGCCTACGTTACTGAACAAACATTTAGGCAAATGTTTAGGGGTAAGCTCATTAACAGTCACTGTTTTCAAGGCTAGAGTAATAATTTTTTCCCAGGAATTATACGTGTAAAGCTCTTTCAATTAATAAAGTCCACTCATTTTCATAGGAACCTGGTGGCCCAGAATTGGTAGAGTTCAATCTGAATAAGTATAATGAGTAAGTATGGCTTCAGCTAGAAATAATTTCTCAAGTGATTCAATGGCCATATGACAAGAAGAAACATGGAGACCGGTTGACAAACTGACATAAACCAGCAATAAAATAGAAATCAGAGAGTATTATGGGGGCTACACTGATCTGTCTCATCATAGCTGAAACAAGACATTTGTTCAAGCAAATGAAGAGCAGGCAGGCAGTACATCACAGCAGACACACAGGAAAACAGAATATTTAAGCTGTGCAATTCTGCTGAAGAATTCATTGCTTAAACCCTGAATGCAATGTTAAGTAACACCATGACGTTCATTTGTCTCACCCCCAAGCTCTAAGGAATATAATATTTTGTTTTCCATCTTACTTCAATCAAAATTCTAACAGCAAAGGCTATTGGCTTTCAATAATTTAAGTATAGTTCAGTGAACTAAACTGAGATTAGACAGTAATATTGTTTTGCAGGGAACAGTACTGACCTTATACCCTGAGCACAATGCTGTGGAGCAGTGTTCATGTGGATGCTATAAAAACATCACTGTGCAAAATAACCTCAATGAAGGTGCCTCAGCAATAGGAAACATCGCTTATATTTAAGTTTTTAAAAATTAAAAAAGACATCAGCAACATTTTTTCCTGTAATTTGTACTGCAATATTCTTAATCTCTTAGATATCAAACTTTAAACAATGTGATTAAAATGATCCTTATCACTTCCATGCACTTTCTCTTTGTGTTACAGTACATAGATAACCACAACATTGAAGATAAGGTATTGTAAATTCCTGTTTTCATAAAAAAGCTGAAGTACCAGCTTTACTGACTAAAACTCAGAGCAAAAATCACCATTACACAAAAAGCACCAAGTGTAACAAGATGAACTGCAACGTAACTTTCCAGACTGTTTGCCCAAGTTATTTAATG
>JAVHNF010029149.1:0-12610 GCA_034783455.1 Micropsitta finschii | reverse complement strand
CCCGCTCTAGGCAATAGAAAACTCCCCCAGCCTTCTCCCTGGCCCCCGCGGTCAGAGGTGGGCACTCGCGTCCCCTCTGGCCCGCCCCCTCCGCTGTCTCATTGGCCAGACCCGCCCTATCTGCTGCCTCATTGGCTGAGTGGGGGCCTGGTGCTCTTCCCAGTGGGCTCTAGGGTTGCGCGCAGGCGGCATGGCTTCCGTGAGCGGCGCGGCGGTGGAAGCAGTTAGCGGTGCTCAGCTCATCGCCGAGTCCCTCAAGGCTCAAGTAAGAGGGCAGGGGAGACCGGCAAGCAGGATCTCTATGGCGAGAAGGCAGGGACAGCTCCCGCCGGCACAGCGGGGCTGGAGGGAAGCGAACGTGCGCGGTCGGACTCACCCTGAGCGCCGCTGCTGTTCTCCCGGGGCGGGTGGGAAGAGGTTGCCCTGCCGCTGTGCAGGGAGGAGAGAGGTCCCTCCGCAGAACCCGGTGAGAGATCCCCGCCCGGGAGCGGCCTGGCCTTTCCCGCCGTGTCCCTGGGCATCCGTGAGGCGGTGACTTCGTGCCGCTCTCTCCAGCCTTTCGCTTAGCTTTGGCTTCTTAGGAGCTTGTCCCCTCCCGAGCTCAAGATCCCTGTTCCTATCAAGCAAAGGTGACCGCACTGCGCGGCTGTACCTGTGGCAGCTCTATGTGCCTGCTGCTGCTCCTTTACAATTATCAAAATTTTCTTTTGTCTCTAAACTTGAGATGGTGCTGAACTGCTAATGGTCACAACAAAAGACTTCTTGTTAGGCCTGTCACGCATGGAAAGGTAGTTCAGTTGTAACAAAAATAAGCATAGTCTTTATCAGTAAGCTTCTTTGTGCACGGTGCTGCAGTTGTTTCCTGGGGCCTTTTTCGTGTTAATTTTCTGTGAAAGCATGAAAACATGAAACACGGCAAGGAATTCCCAGAGGACACGAGGGAAGGAAGAAAATGGTGTAGCAGAGACTCCCAAGTGAGAAGTGGTCAGTAAAAAGCACAAAGTATGTATTAACTGGGGAGCTGGGCTGAACAGTTGTTCCACTGCTTGTAGGCCACCAAAACTCAGTGCGTTCACAACTGCACAGGACTGAGCTGCAACCATCAGCTAGTGTTGTATATATCACAGAACCATATGTTCCCACAGCAGCCTGTGAACGTCTGTGAGAATGTATATCTGTTATAATTTACTTTTAGACTGCTTGTGTAGTTGGTGTGATTGTGTTTGATATGTGCTTATTAAAGCTATCTTTTGGAAACAGTTCTGATTTCTTTTAACATTTTTCTTTTTAGAATATTGAATACATGTTTGGCATTGTTGGTATTCCAGTCACTGAAATCGCAATTGCCGCCCAAGCGGTTGGACTAAAATACGTAGGAATGAGAAACGAACAAGCTGTAAGTATGTAACTATAGCAGGACCAAACCTTTAACTATTTTACAATGGAATGAAATCCAGTTTACGTTTTCTTACGTAAAGAGTGTGGTCTCTGAATGTTCCTTTAAAACAACCTGTAAAGAAGCAGTTACTGTCATTCTGCCGTAAGGGAGAGGATTGGTGCAATCCTTGCCCTTTTTGGGATAATCATTGTTTTTTTTTTTTTAACTGAGTTTTAAAAGTTCACCAAACAGCAAACCATAGAAAGTTGTAATGTTTATGAATACTCAGAATCAAGCATGATCATATACTTAGACTCTCTATGTATGTATATCACCTTTGTTGTCTAGGTATCCAAACTTTGACTGAAGCTCATTCGCATTTTGGTGTTATACCAGTACTTCTGGATTTGTTTGGTTTTCCCCAGTAGTAGCACTGTAAGCATTCAGGAGTTTCTTAGGTGGTCTGAGAGAGCATATTAAGAACCTCAGGTTTATACCTCACTTTCAAGGGTTGCTACACAAGCTGGTTAGCTGTCTGTTAGCTCTTGGGCCGCTAGCAAATGCACCATCAGCTTTCTATGCTCTGATGCCCACAGATAAATAAATTGCATGTTTATTATCTTGTCAGGAAATATTTCTTGTGTTTTAACTTGTTTATGGGTTCTGTCTCTCCGTGAACATCCTTAAATAGAATTTTACTATTTTTACAAGGAAATCCTTCTGACATTCTGGACCTGCACAGTATTCAGCTGCCTGTATTTTGCAGCAGTATTCTCTTTTTGTTTTCCACGATGTAATTCATAGCCTTCATTTTTCATCCCAGGCACAACAAAGTATTGTAATAGCAGTTATTCTAAATCAGGTGGTTACAAGCTGTATGTTTTTGCTGTCTAATCCTTACATCCTTATATTGAAATATGAGAATTTATAAAGGAGTGCTTGTCTTTACATGGAAAAAATCTTTAACACATGAGAGACGCAAACATATACAAACATGCTTAAAATGTGTATTTGATTGCTTTGAAAGACTGGGAATTCAACACAGTCTTTTTATTCCTGTAGGCCATTTAGCAAGGATTTGAGTTTTAGCTTTGGTTATTAACATGATTAAAATTAATTTCCTCATGTGTCTGTAATTAACAGAGAAGATTACTTTGCACTGCCAAATGAGATGCTGTCCTACTTATCACTCTTTACTAAACTCTTCTACTATAGTGCAGAAGACAAGAAACATCCTACTGTGTAAATGGTGAGATACTTCTGCTTAGGAGAATAACAATAATGTGAAGACTTGTTTTAACATCAGAATGTCAGGGGGTCTCTTTGTGAACTGGAAAAGGATGAGCAAGGATGTATCTTGGAGTGAGTTTGGTTATGTTCTTTATCCTCAGTGGAGACAGAGTAATTGCTTGACAGAGAAGAGGATAGAAGATTATACGCAGTATATTCAAGATACACTTAGTATTTACATGTCATAGCTTTAATTGTCTAAGTTTATTAGTTGTGTGGTCTGGCTATGGAGGATGTGTATACAGCTGCTTCCTTTATTTGTGAAGGCAGCTGTATATGATCTGAGGGGTTGAGTTTCTGCCTCATTTCTGGGCCAGATGTAGCAGAAGCCCATAAAACTGGAAAATAAACTGTTTGATTAGAAAGGCCAGGTTAAAGCATAAAGTTAAAAGCTAAGTAGTACTACCAATATCCATTAGCTTGTCTCCTGTGGTCTGTAATATGTCGTAAGTTTGCTAGAAGCAGTTTAACTCATGTCCTTTATGCACTTTGAACACTGAATAATTATATTGCAATTCGATGGGGTATGTGTGTTGTGTATCTGTCCCTGGGTAGTTAGAGGTTGCTGTGATAGTTTAGAAGACTCATAACCAGGTCAGTTTCAGACTTCAGAGAAAATCTTTATCGTTATGATTGTTACTCATTAACAACACACTTTGCTAATGTTTAGTTCTTTATCTTTCATAATAATTATCACTGTATATTCAAAGCAATTTCTTGATAATCATATCCTAAGTCAGTTGTGAGTATACAATATGCTAGAGGTGGTGCAGTGTGGTTAGTGCTGATGGTGCTAGCTGTCAAGGGGATCAGGCTCGAGGACCCTTCCGTAAGAGCAGCTGAAACCAAAGTGGGCACTTTTTTCCTCCACTCCTTAGATTTAAGATCCCTTCTTCTAAGATGTTTTGGTCTCTAAACAGATCTTACCCCTTGTCCTCTGTGCCTGGACTATGGACTGTGTTGTGCTGGATGGTGCTTTCGCAGGCCAAGACAGGTGTCTTACCCTGCTGCACGTCTGTTGGATTTTGTTGTTTTGTTCTGTTTTTTCCACTTGCTTAGGCATTGCCACTTTACCTAAAGCAAAGCCAGTGTCATCTCAAAATTACTTTTTCTCAGTGACTAGTAATTGACCTTTAGCAAATTATTTATTATTCTGAGATTGCTGCTTCCAATCTGTGACCTGATTTTCCAGGTCCACACTGAAGTTGTATGTAGTAACAGAAGATAGCAAGTGTTGAGCTCAGGTTCATACAGCAGGTTCTTGTAGTAAGTTGATCCCATGCCCTCTAGGCCAGTTGTGGAACATTGAGCATTAGGTACAATTAACATAAGGGCCTCAGAACTGCTCCTGTGCATGGCTGTACTGTTTCAACTGGGCCACTGGGTACAGAAATGCTTAAGTGCTGTTTACTTGCTATGTTGGATTAGTTTGCTTACGTTTGAGTTGAAAACAGACTAATTAAACCCTCCTTAGTGTAATTCTACTTGTATGGAAGGAAGAGGCCTCTGCTTTGGCTACAGTTCAAATCCAGCACTCATGGATGGTTGCAGGTTTTGAGTTTAGTGCCTCCGTCTAGGCTTCCTACATTTCTTCCTAATGCAGACTGTGATTTTAGTGGAAAACTTCATTTTATATGCCTACACCCTTCTTGCCTGTCTGATTAACATCAGGATCTAGTGTAAGCTGATAAACTGTGTTGTGACCTTAACAGATAGAGTGCCATTGCTCACATTTTAGTGGTGAGGGTGCAAGGTTCATCAGTAAAGTGTTTTTTTGTCCATACTGTTCACACATGCAGAAAACCAAAAATCTTTTAAGCATACCTTCAAAGTTATTTACTGTCTCCTCTAAATACAGATAACTTTAGTTATGTTGCTTCCTTGCAGAGTGAAGCAGTAAAAGCTTTAATGACAATGACTGTACGTGAACCCAAATTCTATGTACTGCATTATTTTGCCACTTAGTTCTAAAACCTGATTGCCATGGAGACACAACACCATGCTTTGAGCTCCATTAACAAGATTCTTTTAGTAACACCTACTCCATGTATTTCTGAATCTTTGCACACAGATATGTCATCAAATTGTTACCTAATTCTTGAACATTACTGGCGTTTTTCCTCTTCATGTCAGGCATATGAAAAGTAGAAAGAGATATTTACTGTCTGTACTTTTTTTTGTCAACAATTCCTTATCTTAATGCTGCAAATTAAATGAGGGTTTCTTCTCATTCTTCTCTATGCTTTTGCTCACAGTTGATCTATATCTGTGGGAGCATGAAAATACTAAAGTCTGTTTCTCCTTCCATGCAAAAGCTTGTAAGATATCTGTGTTTTCACTCATTTAAGCTGAGATAGATTTCTAGCATGCTGTGTTACCTAGAATTATTCTTAGGTTTGAGGAAAATACTTTTTGTAAGCTTTTAGGGGTTTGTCACTTATTCTTCTTACCACAATAGTACTCAAAACTGAAACGCAAAATCTCAACTCTTGCATTTTTAAATAGAGGCAGGCTATAAGGCCAGGACCTTACTTTAAAAAAAGAAACAAAACAAGTTTATATATTAAAGAGAAAAATAAATTGCAAAGTGAGCTTTTTCCATTAAGTGTTAAAACTTGCTGAATTCAAGACAAAAGTATGAGACTATGGAGTCAGCAGTGTCACAGGTGTGAATCCTTTGGTGTTTGTGGGTCACCTGTAAGCTTCCTTTCTGCTTGATCACATGTTGTCTTGTTACCAGGTGAAATTTATGTCTGAGTGTTTAATAGATAAATATGCTACAGCAATAGCATAAAAACATACTCTGAAATAATACTGGTGATAAGCTAGGATAACACAAGTTGTAGGTGTAACTTTTGTGAAGATTGTTCAAAACGCAGTTTTTCTTTAAAATGTTGAAGTAGCTAAAGCTAAGTGTGGTACTAGGAGTGAGGAGTACTTCAACAGCTCAGCTTGTAAAAGACAATTGCTAACTTCTAATTAGTCTCTGCAGTGTGTGATTTCAACCTTTTGCCAAATTTCTGAAGTACAGTGAGTCATTCCAGTAATGGCTGGATTTCTGCTTGTTGCTTTTCTCTTGCAAATCCCTCTTATGTGTTAGTCCAGAAGGCAGACAATTTTTTCTTTCCTGTACTCATTTTGCTTCCCTGGTTTTAGGGGTTTTCTTTTATATGTGGGGCTTGGGGGTTTTATTATTTTTTTATTTTTTTTTTTCTTTTAATCCCAAATATTTCCTGATGGAAAAACAGGAATCTGAAATATAGAGAGCAGTCATGAGATTTTTCACTTAAACCTTCATGAGCACACCTTATGATGGGGAGGGTGAAGTGGTGCATTTGCTTATATTTAAGCTCTGATGATAAGGGTAAAATCTGTATCTGCTTATTTTCAGTATTTTTGTTGAAAGTTATGTACAAGATATCATTAAATATGTAACTAATAATAATTGTATCATTAACTCCAATATTTTCAATAGGCCTGTTATGCTGCGTCTGCTGTTGGATATTTGACTGGCAGGTACATTCCATATTTATTAATATTTATAGTAATACATTTTATAATATTAACTGTGTTAGACTCTGTAGAAGCTAGGAACATTTCTCTGGTTTGGAGCTGGGTATTTTCAGTGTGTGCAGACGTAGGGCACTTAAGATGGAACATGAATTTTAAAATAACTGTCAATGTGACTTATCAATATTTCTGTTGCTCTGATTCAGGGCAGAAGCAACAAGGTGCTTAAGCTCCTATAATATTGCCCACTTTATAACTTTCCTCCCCACCCCCCTTTTTAATATCTGAAGAGTAGCTTAACACCACTGATATGAGGGGCAGAAATGCCACCATTGCTTTTCACAACTTGGTGGACCTGCTATACCTCAATCTCATCATCTGGGTGTATTCTTAAACAAATACCTTATCAGTACAGAGACTGATCGTATGCCTTACAGTCTCCCAGACAATGTACTGGCTTTTCCTCTTTTACTGCATTTTGTTCTTGGGGTCTTTGGGAAGCCGCCTGTGACCTGTGAGATGTGCTTCTTGGCTATCCCTTGGATCCTTTTCTAAAGTAAACGTCTGGTGTCTGCTTGCTCACAAATGCACACCCAGTGATGCAGGTGACCATTCCTTATTCCATCTGCAAGCATGACGCCTGTTACATACAGTTTGATAGTTTTTCATCCTTTGAATAACCCTCTTGAATTAAGCTGGGGGGTTTTGGGTGTGGAATTTTTTCTGATATGTATAAAGTCTGTAAAGCTACTGAAGAACAAAAAGTCGTTCTTAACTACAGAGCGTTTCTTATCACTTTATGGAATATGAAGTGTCTCTGCCTGGAATTAAACTGTGATAAAATTTGTGTTGGATTGGAAGCACTTTTTCCTTTGTGAGCTTTCTTTATAGATATCTTGTGCTGAAGTGAAGTTGAAAAAAATGCAAACATAAGTGTTCCATAAATTCCATATAAATGTGATGAAAGAAGTAAGGAGCTGTGTTACAAGCCTGTGTATGTTGCAGATGTCTCTGTGGGTAGCGTGTAACAACTGTTCACTTGCTCTTTCAGTTAAGTTGATAACTAAATGATTTGATTCCCGTGTCTGTCTTTAGTCCTTTGTACAAATCTCTTGAATTCATGCATGTTGATGACATGATTAATATTTTAATTTCAGGTCTTTTGGGTTTTGTTTGTTTTTTTTTTCTCTAGACCAGGAGTATGTCTTGTAGTGTCCGGGCCAGGTTTTTTACATGCCCTTGGTGGGATGGCAAACGCAACTGTGAACTGCTGGTAATTTAACTATGTTTTCCCTTTAAAAGTCTCATAATTGCTTGCTGCTATTTGTTGCAGATACTGAGATCCACAGTATTTAGTATAGGACTTTTATTTCTTTTGTGTGGGTAATGAGAAGTGAGTTCCTGATTTATCATCCCTAAAAGTCATTTAGTTCCACGTTTTGTATTCTCATGGATAAATTCTCCTTTTTAATTTAATGGATAAATTCTCATGTGCACATGTTGGGAAATCTGTTAGTATACCTGATTGTTTGGATGCATTTGAAAATGAAGTTGATATTCAGCCTGTAATGCTTTATTGGTCATGAAGACTTTTAAAGGTTTTTTCCTAAATTTAGATACACATCACTGTTGAATTACTCTTTCATATGTGAACAAATTAACAACTGCATTGTTAAAATCCTTATTTGCTCTCCACACGGACATTTAGAGTAGTCGTTAAATATTGGATTAATGATTAATGATGTACAGAGTGATAGCATGTACTCCCATAAGCTTTCACTGAGGCATAGCAATTTTAGCTGGTTTGCTACTTAGAAAGCTGTATGCAGTGTTTTGGGTAGAAGTTCTGGTAATACCAAGCACATGTGATGGGAGGCATAAGATGAGCAGTGGCTGATTGACAAGAGAAGCTTCATAATGGAATGGTAACAAATCAAGTCTCTGGAAAAAAAAGGTCTCTAGTGTGCAAGTGCTTTTTTTTAAAAAAAAAATAAATTATTGGCTAAAGTTTTGCTGTCCCTATGTGACCTTAGATAAAAAAAGTCATTTGAAAACCTTGCCTTTGAGCAGTCATGGATTTGGTTATAAGAAAGAAGCATTCATAGCACTTGGTTATGGATTTGCAGGATTTGTTTCTGTTTTCTCACACTTATTTTTGCCTGAGAACAGGTAAACAGGTCTTGTTTATCAGGTAAACAGACCCATGACATGATATTGCATAAACTCCTGGTAAAAGGTGAAGGGAGTGACTTACTTAGTTCAGCAGATTTCACAATATAGCAAGAAACTGGTTTTCAGTGGCCAGACTAAAGTGTTTGCCTAAATACTTTATATATATATATATGACTAAAGTATAATATTGTAAAATTTGATATTTTCATTGGTCACATCAGGCTTGCTTTTTGCCTGCCACGTTGATGAAAGGAGCATTCACAGACCTTAAATTTAGCCTAATGAATCTTCTTTCTTGGCTCGTTCATTAGTCGGCACCTCCACTGAGTTGCTTTGAGTTCCCAAACATGCTTTTTCACATTTACTTTTTGGCTGGCAAAACTATTGTAAGAAAGGCTGCCATGCTTTGAAGAGGAAAACGGGATTTTTATGTTAACTAATCAGCTTTCTAGCTTGTTTCACTAGACAGCAGCTTGGGCAGAAATTATGGAGAAGTGTTGCAAGGGAAGAGCAGGAGTAGCCCAAGCAAAGGAGGTGAAAAAACAATACACACTAGGGAGTTTGGTTACACCAATCTTGCACAGTCCACATAAAAAGAGACATAGGCCCCTATCATCTCCACACCTTTCTTCCAGCCATGTGCTGCTGCTTGCCCTCTTGACAGCTCTGGCACTTGTCTGTCCCAACGACCACATCAGTTCATTACACATTAGATCTTCCTCTTTATCTGGCAACAAGGTGTTAAGTCTCTTGCTCTGTACCATCCACTGTGAGGAAGTGGTGTGAATAGACCAATTTGTAAGGCAAGGTTTGCCTTCATAGCTACCTCCCAAGTGTCATGTGGTTCCATGACATTACTTCTGGCATTGTTAGTGTGCTACAATGGCTGAGCTTTGGTTCATTTCTTACAGAAGTAAGCTAATAGTTGATCTGGCTCTGCTTGTTCTGACATAACTCGGACTAAGGGATAGTCATTAAAGCTCGCTCTGAGTTGTTCTCCTTGAGTCTGGAGTCCCTTTCTTCTGATCCTGTTCTGTTTCATTCTCATTTTGAGAAAGAAACTTACTAACTGTAAGAAAGTCAAGCAGTCCGATAGCTTAATGTAATGCTAATTGGGCTTTTTGGATTTTACTGCCTGAGCACATCTAGGCTGAGTAGAAGAGCTTTTGGTTTATCCTGGCAGCTTGTCACAGTGAACACTCAGACATGTAAATCTGGCTACCTATAGCTAATGAGGCTTTGGTAGACTGCCTTTCTGAGCGTAAAATCTTTTGATATTTCATGTTAAAAGTTACGTGCCACGCTGCCTCTTTTCTCTTCTGCCTCATCCTGAGCAGAAGTTTTAGTATCTTCTTTGGCTATGAGAATAGACTCCAAAGAAGAGGTTGCAATAGTTGGTAAGTTTGCTGCATACAGTAGCATGGTGAAATGCCATGCTCTTCACCTGAAGTCGCATCTGATTTTTTTCCTTTTTTTTTTTTCTTCTCCTGCAAGTCCATAAGGCTTCCTGTTCTTATTAGTTTTATTATAGTCAGTGTTCTCCCTGCCTCACTGCTGTGTTTGATTTAATTTTATAAACACTGCTCTTTAAAGTGTCTACAGTATTGGGACAGTAGTACAAGGATTTCATTGGGGGAGGAACTTCTTTCTGGTTATAACTGTGTAAACTTTAAAAGCAGAACCGAATCTTTTCAAGATACAGCTATTGGAGTTGACTTTCTTAAGAGTAAAGCATTTTCTTAATTATAGTTCAGTACTGGGAAACAGTTTTGTTTCTTAAAACCTACTTAAATAAATTTGAAAAAAGTGAAAGGAATGTAAGGTCTGTCACTGTGAACAGGCTGGTTATATGTGCATAGTGATAGGCATTTTGCTCAGAGGAGAGAATCAGCAGAATAAATATCTAGAGCATACATCAGATGCATTTTTCCATAACGATTTTTCACAGAACGAAGCCTGAAGTTCTCATCTCGCAGTGTCAGGGGATTAGAACTGTGATTTGTTTGATTTGTAGCAGAGAAATGGCGTGGTTATGAAGCTTGGCTCTAGGTACGGGTATGCCCGAATCTTAGGGTGGCTAGGATTATGCATTGAGCTCACTGTAAATGTTTTGAGCTTATTACATTGCATAGATAAATGCAGTCAAAGGAAAGGCTGTATCTGATGAGAAATTTTTTAGGAGAAAAAGTCTAGAAAGCTGTTGACCCAATAGTTTATTTAGTGTGGAGGAATGAGCAGATTAATAAAACAGTTTTCTTTCATTGACTCATCATTTAACACTTTGGGGATTTGACCTGCAAACTGAATAAAAGACCAGCTGTTATTCACTGTAGGGAAATTAATTATTTTGTGGAAGTGATAATAAAAATGTGCTCCTGTGGAATGTATAACCTGTATTGCAAATTAATGCTGCCTTTCTCACATAGCCATGAACTAATTTAAGAAAGAACAGGAATGCTTATAGACATGTTAATTTTTTGTTCATTTCTTTGGTCTTTGGGGTTTTTTACTAAAAACTGAATGCAGGAAGAAATGCTGTTGGGTAGTTTGCTAACTTCTGCTGTCTTACAAATTGCATATATATATAAAAAAACCTTTCTGAAAAGATTGTTTCCTTCTGTATTTCTAGTGTTTGTGCATGTTACATTGCCTCTTAAGCATTTTGATACTTTTTCGATCCATCAGTACTTGTCAGCTTTTTAGATTAGCTGCTGTCATTCCTCTCAAACCGCTTTGTCGCTCATGCTATCAGACTTAAAAGAAAATTGCTAGAAACGTGACTTCAGTTTTGAATTTTTATGCTAGATGCAGATCACTTAAAACGTCCAGATCGTCCTAAAACTGGTGACCCAAAAGCTGCTAGGAAGTCTGCCAGCTGACACACTGATATTTAGAATCTATTTCTGTATACTGCTGGTCACTTCCTATTCCTGTTGAGGTCTGTGGGTGTTGATGGTGCACACCATGCTAAGAGCAGTAGGATCTGACCATAAGGAATTTAGAGATGTGATTGCAGTTATTAAAAAAATCTCTGTGCTGAAGGTTGTTTGTGTGTTTGTTTATTTTGGTTTGGTTTTTAATACTTTTCTAGGCCTTTGATTGTTATTGGAGGCTCTTCTGACAGAAATCAGGAAACCATGGGAGCTTTCCAAGAATTCCCTCAGGTACACAGACATACAGGTTTTTTACAGAAAGGTTGCAGTTAAATAATTGATGTTGTTTCTTCATTACTATGGGAATAACAACACCAAACACTAACATTTCCTAACAGATCTTATAATGCTGTTGACTTGCTCCATCTACTGGGTGAAAATTGACATTGAAGAAATATAGCTGATAACCTGGGATGTCTTTTCCCATACTCATGTTAGAATTCATGAACCGTTTTAGGTTCTCAGTTGGTATAAATTGCCTTTGTTCGTTCTGAAATGGAAGACAATAAACTCTCCAAGAAAAGCAGCACCAATTTCCAGGAGGAAAAAGAATAAATACTTAAGCACTTAAGAGAAGGAGTATGGCTTTGACAGTTTCTGTCAGCCGAGGAACTGAATTTTTCTTCATGGGGGTTTTCAGCTTGTTGCTTTCCGTTTGGCATTTCTTCCATTTTATTCATGATGAAATGAGATGGAAACAATCAAATCGCTTTGCTAAATCAATATAATATTTATATGTATTTCTTCAGGTTGAAGCTGGTAGGCTGTACAACAAGCTGTCTGTTCGCCCAAGCAGCCTAGAAGCTATACCTGCTGTTATTGAAAAGGTATGAAAAATACTAAATTAGCAAGACAGCATTAAATAACTGTCTCCTTCTATATAAGCTTTGAGGGTTTATTTATATAGTTGTTACCAAAACCAGTTCTATCCAGCAGATATTAGGTGATGGAGTGAATTAACAAGCAGAGAGGTTTTTCCTATGAGCAATGCTATGGAACACTTTAGAAACAGATTCTGGTCTAGCCTGATGCTTACTGATACCTTCAGTGTTTTTGTTAGCTTCAGTCGGAGTTGGAACATTCTTATGAAACAAAAAGCTTTTAGGGAGAGGTGCAATAACTAGAAATGTAGTAATACAAACTTCAGCTCTTCTACCACTCTCATTACGTGAAGGAGATTTAGAGGGTGGGCAGAGGAGATGGTTATATTTGAGTTTTGAGTTTGGTGCTGGTTTTTTTTTTTTTTTTGGGTGGTGGGGTTACCATGCCTGAAGGTATTTAAAAGATGTGTAGATGTGGCACTTAGGGACATGGTTTGATTTTGGAC
>JAVHNF010029148.1:0-13215 GCA_034783455.1 Micropsitta finschii | reverse complement strand
CTGTTAAATTCCAACCTACAAGTTTTTCGCTCAAATGAAGCAATTTGCAGAACTAAAGCCTATACTCCCACTATCAGATTGCATAAAATCCGAAGTTTTAAGTATTCAATTTTCTTTTCAAAGTAGTTTAGGAAATCCTAACTTTAACTGCTCCATTACCTTGTGATTTCAAGATTTTTAAACTACTTCACAATTATCTTGAAGAAAATTCTTTACTAAACATACATAGAACAAATGAAAGCGGGGAACATCAAGAAGGTCACTTTCATTGCCAGCATCACACCATTACTGCTACTACAAAACCAATAGCTAAACACCCTTAAAAACACATCCAAAACCCCGGCCAATAGCCATGAAAAACATCCGTATTAGTCTTGCACCTAACACGGCATTGGCTATGTTAGGAAAAAACAAAACCGAAACACTTTAAGTTCAAATTTCAAATTCAAATCACATTTATGTATTAGAAAAACTACCAAAATAAACTCAGCTGAGCAGCTAAACCTGGCTCTAATTCCATTTCTAACATGCTGGAAGTCACTTAAAATAACAAAGCTGTAGATCTTAACCTTAAGTCAGGCTTATAAGATGATGAGAAATTCATGCTGTCAGACAGCTATATAGCACTAAACATGGTTTTTTATGTAGTGGGTCATTATAATGCTATTTTACTATAGTAAGGCTTGTATACGCTTGGTCAAGCTGAACATCTGGAAGAAGCAAAAGTTACCGCAGAGTAAGAACTTTAGCAATTTAGAAATCAACTGTCTGAAAAGAGATTTTCCAAGTGCAAAGTAGGCTGGAAAAACTGGTTCTGGTGGGTTCTTAAAGACACATACACACACTTCAGTTTCAGAAGCTGATATAATAGATTACCACATGTTTGAATCCGGTTGTGTTAAGCACCGTACATGCAAAAGCATCCTCTTGGCTGCAAAAGCCATGTGTACATCAGCTGGAAGCAGGGAAGTTACAAAAAGCATTATCTCTGGGAAATACAGGCAGTGGTGTGGGCACACTCACTGCCAGCACTGGTAGCACGTGAGAAAAAATAGTTACTCAGTAAAGAATATAATTTTTGGATGAGGTTTTATTTTATAGTCATGTAAGGCAGATACACATCAATCTCTGTCAATTTTTCCTCCCCTAAGCCATATCCTAAACCCTCAGCAGATGATTAATGAACTACTGAAGAGGCAGACAGAAAAGAGAACACTTTTAGTAGGGTAGGGAGTTTAAGAAATAAAAATGACGACTGTGCAACAGCTGTCATTTTCCCCTCAGAAACCACAACGAAATCACATTAGCAGGGGGCCTGTTCACAAGTAATTTTACACCTATTTTTTTAAGTAGCTTTGTGTCTTCCCAGCAAACCTCAGGAACGTCCTTCCCTCACTAAGATTCAGGGAAGAGATCTTTCTCCCACCTCCCACATGTGGCTCCCAGGCCTCACAACAGCATCTCCTTCCCTCTGCAGCATGGGAGCCCACTCTGCCAGTAATGGGGCAACATCAACCTCCACCTGCCTGTAGACGCAGACTAGGGGTACGAACAGATCAATACAGCCCTAGGACTGTGATCCAGCCATCCCAGTCATCGGAAGCAGCATCTGCTGCACTAGCACAGCCCAGCTTTGAGCTGACACTTTCCCATGCAGATTTTGGCTGGCTGCTGTCATCATGTCCATGGAGTCCTGCTCTGGGTGAGAGGGAAACCAGTGGAGGGAAGAGGTAAAGCTTAGCCCCAAACTCTGATTCAGCTTTGCAGATTGAGAACATCACACGACGAGGGGCAGTTTGACACAAGCCAGAGCCATATAGTGGTCCTATTTGATTTTTCCCAAAGCAAGGAAACTCCCTCCAGCAGATGCACGCTCCCTGTTCACCTTCGCCCATCTGCAGCTCTGCTTCTCCTTTATACCAGTGCACTGAAAACAGCCCGAACATGACCTATTTCTGTGCCAATCATCATCTCTATAGCAACAGGCTTGTGTTTAAGTTGAAACAGCTGTAACTGAGTCAGGGAGACACTGCAATGTAAATAGTGTGGAAGTGAACACCGCTTCAAGGCTCAAGACAAAGACTAGATCTCTCCTAGCCAGCTATCAAGGTTGTCATAGCAGCTGTGTTAAGGGAGACATCATCTGCACATGCAGCTATAATTCATATTGGTATCTGAAGACACTCTGAGGAGCACAAACTTTCTGTAATTATGTACATAAACTAAACTGAAGCTCAATTGTCAAATTCTCTACTTCATCACTAACCAAGGACACTGAAACAGCTTACAAGTAGACAGTTGAGTATTTTTTTTACAGAAGATAACTAATACTTGATGTTGCCAGCTTCTGCAATGCTACTGCAAGTCCCATGTTCTTTATTACATCATTTAAAATTCCCAGCTCCCCAAAAGCTCCAATTACAGAAGATTGTTTTCATTCTTATTTTCTAAGGTTTCCTAGCTTCCCCCATTAGCGCAGAAATGAAAGCAATAAGGGATTTTGTTTAATGTTGATACTGTTTGCCTTAAGTCCCAATACCTTAGTTTGAAATTGCAGTACTGCAAACAGTAAAGGCAGCAGCTTCATAGAATAAATATATTCTAAGTCATCAGTCAGAGAAAAGATCTCAGACTTAATTAGAAACTAGTACTTTTACAAAGGACCTTTTCCTTTTGCACAAGGAAATGACACTGACTCTCATTCAAACAGTGTAATGCTTCACAGCCATGTCAAACCTCCAAGAAAAATAACCAAATATATTCCAGTTAGATTCATAAAGTGCAAGTTTTGGAAGCTTCTTTTGAGGAATGAACGTCCCTGCTGAGTTCCATCTCTGGAAGTCTATTTTTCAGCCAACTACACTCAAGTTAGTAATTTTTTCCAATAACCATGTGAATATAAGGTTTAAGAAAATGACGCATGCATAGATATATCTTCAGCCTGAGGCACAAGCACTGCCTTGCTTTAAAGCTGTAGCTTGTGCTGATAAATATAGACTAATATTACTGGTAATTCCCAGTGAGAGATGCCTCATGCACATCATTCTTTATCCCAGTAGTGAGAGTGGGAGTACAGCATACGACAGAGATTAACAGTTCAACAACTCCATCTTCCCACCTCCTTACCGGCGATATCTGAAACACTGGGGTCTGCAAGAAATAGGTTCACCCATCTCCTCCTTTGATTTCAGTTTCCTCTCTAAAAAGCATCTGAAATAGCAAAAGCCAAGTGTAGTATAGATAAAATTTAACCTTAAAGCTGCAGTATTTATCAACTTCTGTTTATGCATCCTTATATACACCACTGACATTTTAACAGTATCAAACAAATTATACAATAACCTACCTGCTACCTCAAGCCACAGATAAGCAAGTTATTACTGCATGCTGCTAGCAGTTACATCGTCCATAGTAACCTCTGCAAACACCAGCACTGCTATCCTACCTGCAAACACTGCTGTTTCTTGTTTATTTGAAATACTCATTTGAAATGCTTAATGCTTTCATTGGGTTTAGAATAGGACTATGCCCTTCAAGTGACAGGGTAGAGACACTGCTATAAATAGGCAAAATGCACACACAGCTCAAGACCACTGCAGAGGTTTCCATGTAAACAGGGAAGAAAGCAGCATCCAATAGTTCTAGATTGACCAGAGCTCCTTAATAATATTTGCTCAGGTCTGTCAGTGAACCAATTTCACTGCATTCTCAGACCAAAAATACAACACCCCTAAAGGCAATTGAAGTACACAGATTTGTATGCTCTCAGACCCTTCACTGCAGAATTTATCTGGCCTAGGAGCAAAAATTAGTTTTGCTATCTTCCACAAGCCAAGAATAGAAAAATGTTCCCACTATTCTCCAGTGAGCAAATCTGTCTGATGCTGTACTCCAACCCTGGTAAGTGCTGTCCTGTTTACCTTTTTCATGGTAGCTGCACAGCAAGTGAGACTCCTGCCATTATGTGCAAGAGCTCTCGAATCCCCTCGCTAGCAAGCGTGTCTCAGTACCTTCTCATTTCACAGACACAGTCTGCGTGCTTTTTGCTCTAGGATACATTAAAATCCCATAGAAGTGGCATTTTACAATGCCATGGAATAGCAGCACTGAGCATGCATTTACCCCCACTCTACTTACCTCTTAACTCAGGGAGAAAAAAAGAGCAGGAAAAGAGTTGCATCATAAAATAAGAATAACAGAAATGTTTGAGCTTTTTCCATTTCCCCAAATTCTCTTGAAAGAGAAGGAAAGAAAAAAATAATCTCCAAGTGCCAAGCTATTGGCAATTCTAGGCTGTGTTTTATCTATGACATCTAAACCAAAGGCTAAATATCCAAGAAAGGCCATAACTCAATAGTTGTAATAAATGCAGTAATTAGTAGTTGCCTTTAACTTGCAATTAATATGTGAAGCTATCAAAACTTGTTAAGCCCACACAAAATGTTTTGCTTTCAAACGACCTTCCATCCTTGCCCTAGAAAATCCTCTTTTATTTGCAGAAGTCCTCCCCAATTCCATCAGCAACACCCTCATCTACCACAGAGCTAACTTTTCGCTCTCTGCCACACTACCACTGCAGACCTAGAGGCCAATACTAAAACTCAAGTTCCCAGAAATCCAGAACAATTCAATTATTGGCTGCTACACCCCTTTTTACCACTTCCCTACCAGAGGAGGGTTAGGTCCAACCTACATTTCTTTAGCAGTGGCTATCTATGAAACTACCTCACCTCCAGGAAACGCACACCCAAAGCTCCAACAATTGTCCTATGTGCTAAGCAGGCTTGCTTCTTTCTGCATTAGCTTTCACCAGCCCCACCTTTGCTCTAATTTATCTGTCTGCTCCTTTGAAGGCCTATGATAAATTTGTCTGGTTTAAGAAGTGGAGAAGCCAAATTGGGCAAATAGAGCAAAAAATCCTGGATATTCCTCAACAGAAAGAAGCACTTCATTATTTATAAGAACTGTTATACACCACTTAGTTCAGTATCTCCCTTTCCACCTCTCCCCAGTTTTTTCACTGTGTGTGAAATACTACTTCTAAAATACACAATCCTGTCGATCTGCCTATATAATAACATTTGCGTTTAGCACCCTTGTACTTCAGCTGGCGAAAAGCCTTATCAAAACATATCTGAGCCATTAAGGCAATGTAAAAATACAGTCCTTTTTCCCATCAATCTGGTGGAAAGATTTTCAGTACCAGTAACACACCAATGGTTATATCTTATTTCTGCTTTTCCTGGTAATAGTTATGATTGAAGAAGGTTCATACCACAAGCTATAGTATTAGTTGACTAAGGTATACACTGAGAAAAAAAACCTTCATCTTTTCTCTGGCTGATCATAACAGTCTGCTGATGCAAGCCAACTTCACACAATGTACACGTTTTCTGATTACAGTTGAACAGTTACCCTCCACTGGCCAAGGTTTAAAAATGTGCTCACTTTTCTTAAAGTATTTGATTTTTTTTTAGTAGAACTTAACCATTCTGAGCAATGTAACAAGAGCTTTTATCTTCTAGTGTTTCATTCAAGCTTGAAGATCCATAGGAAGAATTTGCTTTTGCAGAACCCTTGAAGTCCCTGCCCCACAGCTGGGATTCATCTGCCATAAGAAGTTTCTTCATCAAAAGAAACTTATTTCTTGAAATCTTCATCCACAGGAAGCTGCTAATGCGTTTTATTAGTTTCAATTAGCCAGGATAAGCATGGCCTATGGAGAATTGGGCTGAGAAGCATCTGACTACATTATGCTCTACCACCACATCCCCATGGGTGATGCTTCCCTTCCCTGCATCTGAAAGATGTGTGCTTGTTCCAGTGTACAAATTGTACTGTCACAAAACCCAAAGACCCCCAGAACAACTAAGGTCTGCACAGCACTCTGACCTTTCACTGCAAAGGCATACTACAGCAGCAAAAAGACACAGTTCTGAGAGGCAGAAGCATATAGAGATGAAATTCTAAGCTGTCTCTTCAGACATAAGAGTTTCTTTCCAGCTCTACCACTGAACTGCCTTCTGACACTTTCTCCTTGCAGACAGAAGTTCCTTGCTAAAAGTTGGATTTCACGGTATGTAGCTGGTGAGGAGGCAGGCAGACAGGAGGAAAAAAAAAGCTGTTTCTGGTTTCTTTTTTACTTCCTCACAATATTAACATGTTTTAGAACATAAGTTTGTCCACAGCACCAGCAAAAAGTTAAGAAGTGCCAAGCTACAAGGCAGGCAGTCACTGTTCTCCAGATCACTTTACCAAAATAATTAGTACAGTCTCTGTGTCTATTTATCAACACTCTGCATGCAAGCAACTCGCAAAATGATTTAATAATAAATACTGAAAACATGGCAAAAGGACAGACTCCTGAAGTTTACTTTTAACAAATACAGAAAACCTTCATAAAGAACCAGCCAAAAAGAGCAGTTTGGGCACCAGTCCAGCTCCCTGGCATAATGCTTGTTCTGTTAGCATCAGAGCCAACACTTAAAAATTTGGCTGACACACCCAGGAAAGTGGCTCCCAATACTCTGTATGTGTTTATACAAATAGCCAAGGCTGAGCTTCCACCAACATTCTTAGGGTTTGCTTATTTTAAAACAGAGAGCCTGACTTAGGGGTTCCTGCATCCCAGAAGTAGGGCAGGAAAAAGAATTTCTCTAATACTGACTGTTGTGAAGATGGGATGAGCTCATCTGAATTTATTCCACCTTCAGCATCATTTATGCCAGTATTTGGGAAGTCCAATTTAGTTGTCTTCTTCTATCTCATAGTACACAAATGTTAGTCCTGAATCAAAAGATCAATTTTTCTTGCAATCTTCGTTTCCTTGCAACAGGGAGCAAAACCAAACATTTCTTGCCAGTCATTCGCAGCACAGATTCACATTGGGCTTCCTAAAACCTCCAACTATCTGCCCTTTGACAATAAAAATCAAACTCTGCAGAATTCCCTTCATTTATGTAGACCAGGAGTATTCACTACTCCAAGGTACTGCACCACACACATGGAAGAAAATTTTCTTTGATAAATTCTCTCGAAGAAAAACGAATGACTGAACACTAAAGCCCCAGCTATTCCCAGTTGTTTGTCATAATAAATAATAATCCTCTAAACCTTAGAATTTGCACCTTGGATCAAATGGCATGCTTAAGTAAAACTCTGCTACTAATTAAATGAAACAATTTATCTCCAACTGTCCCACATCTCTCTTGGCTTATCTAGCATCAAGATGTGCAATGGTGGCAACAGAAAGTTGTCCTCCTCTATAGGTGCAGTTTCACTTGACTCTTACTTCTGTCTACCTGAACTATTGCCAAATGATACCGTTTCAATCCTGCTACCTTATTCCTGCCTTGTGTACATCCTGATTCCCTGTGATGATTCAAGCAGTTGCAGAATGAGCCAACTTTGCTGACCCAAAAGAAAATTACCCCAAAAAGCAAAGAAATTGCTACGTAAATGCAACTTGAAACTACACACACCCCCTGAAAATTGCCACACTACGAATATCAGAACACCTAATTTCTAAGGCCTTTTTAAAGGCATGGGACAGGAGGTCTGGAAATGCACTATGTTCATCTGACCTGAGGATAATTCTGATGGAGAGGCATCTCAAGAGGTCATCTTGTGCAAACTTCTGCTCAAAGCAGATAAATTTATCCAGGAGATGACAAGACATAATCTGCTTATTACCTGGAGTTGTAAAGGTTAAGTAACCCGCTAAGGTTAAGGAGAAGGGAAATGATGCCTTAGAAAGCTCAGAACAGAAGGGGAGGGGCAGGGCAGGGAAGCTGTAATTTTATTTATTTTAACCAAAATTCACTTCCACTCAAGAGGAAAATTAGATCAGCTCCAATTTAATCAGCACTGCCCCTGCCAGCATCACGATGTTGCCCTTGCAAGACTAAGGGAACTGAAAAGACAGCAAAGTATACAGGATATTCTACAAAGAAGGAGCAAAAACAGTAAACTTAAGCCTGTCATAATACAATGAGAAGCCCTATAGACTCAGGTCTGCCATAGAAATGGTGCTTCTTTGGAACATTTGCCTTGAGTTAACCTGGAAAACACACTCATGCAAGCACTGCTGTCATATCAGGTACCTGGATTATCCTCATTTTCTTAAATCTGTAGGAGCTGGGATTTACCCACTTTCTTCGGACTGCATAGGCAGAGCGTTCCAGCCACATGTACATGTGCTCTTGGGAGCCAGAAGCACTCCTGTTCTTCACCTATACCTCACACGACTCAGTAGAGCCATTACTGACAGCTGAGTTTCTGAAGCATCCCTGTCTTACATGTAATACAAATAAACAGTCTTGTATCTACACCATTTACTACAGTCCTAAATATCTCTCATTTAGGAATTAAAAAAAAAAAAGACAAGAAGGGGCTGATACTAAATGTTGGCTAATGAGGAGAAGGGTTTTTTAACTTGTTTGGGGTTTTACAATGAAGAAAAATAAACAAAGGGCAGAGAATAGACTGTAAATCTCCCACATCTGCAGGAGTCTGTTATTTTACACCAAACACCCCTCCTTAAACCCCATCTTTGTACCTGGCTCTGGGAGCATCACAAAATTGAGATACTACTGCCATAATTGCTAACACATCTACCCCAGTGATTGGGAAGTAAGTTTTACCCTGCTGTGTTACTCACTGCTTGGTGGATGTCAGCCTTCACTTCTTCACTCAACATTCCCTCAAACACAAAGGAATCGCCGAATTTCTCTGCCTGTAGAAAGAACGCAGGATTCAACCATACTATCAAGGATATGTTATTCTTAAAATGCCACTCACATTTACAGCATTCTTTTAGCAAGGATAAGAAAATTCTAATAGAGGTTTAGAGTTTTCTTTCAGGGAAGCTATTTTGAAACCAAAGATAAAACAGAAGGCATTTTATCTCTGGATGTCGTTGTTCTTCAGCAGCCACTGGACAGATGGCAGCTCACAGAGCTTCTGTGATTGTTTTCACTTCTATTAATTAAAAATGCAGTTCTAAGTTGCCCAAACTGCTTTAAAATGCTACAGTGAATAACCTAATATTCAAGGGCATTTTTCATTTCTCTTATTTTTCTTTCAGGTAAACTAAAATAGAAGACTTAAGCCTTGTCACTTACTGCTCCTTCACCATCACTAGCACCATGTATCATTTTATCTAGCATTATAAAAAGCCAAAAGAAAAAAATACAAATAATTTCAATAGATCATAGTACATAATACAAAAATAAGGTTTTCCCTCCCTTGGTAAATTAACTGAATTGATATACCAGGGAAGTTAAAACACATTATCATGATTCAACACATCTGCCCTTCTGAACTTCTTCATTATATTAAGGTATTCAAAGACTGAGAATGATCATCACAAACTGCTTCCACACACTCAGAACTCTTCAAGAAGCATGGCTTCAAAGAAGGATCCCATTCACCACCCAAACTGCAAGAAGTTTTAATATACAACTATAATCTTTGTATTTTCAGTTTCAGAAAGGAAAGCGAAGAAATAAAGACTTCATTTACCTCCTTTGCCCAATCCGAGACACCCAGACAAAACCAGAAACCAATTCATCAAAGAAGAAAAAAACCAAACCTTTTCCCCACCTTCTCCTGCCCCATCTGAAAGACCCAGAGACAAACAGGAATCACCTAAAGAAGCACAGATTTGAGTCTGACAGAATCAGGAGCTTTCTTTGATTCTTGTGTTTGCTTGTTGTTTTGTGGGGGTTTTTTGTTTGGTTGGTTTAAGTTTCTTAACAAACATTTCTGGTTCAACAAAGGCAGTACACCTGGGGATTTCTTTATTCAGGTTTCATCTGCCACTGGAGTTCAGTTAATAAATGAAAATCAAGTAGGTTGGCACTATTTATCCAAAGTAATGTGGGCATTATTTAAATACACAGAAACCTGCTCAGCTGCATCCCCATGGAAAAATCACTGCAGGATCAGTGCTGCTTACTCTAACTCTGAGCTTATTTTTCCAAATCAAGTGGAAAAAGGGTACCCATGCAAGGTGGGAAGGGAGATGATTCAAGTGGAGCATCCAACTATCCGGGTTGAGCCATGATCATGGTCTGAAACAAACTCCATCTGACACAGCAGTATGTTTCAGTATCACTGCACGTGTGCTCATGCCCGAAGCTGTTTGCAGCAAGTAAGCCCTGTTCAAGCTCAAAACTGTTAAGCAACTTTATTTTCAACAATTATTGAGGTAAGAATTAAAAACTACTCATAAAAGCCCCTCATCCAACCAGAAGGATCCTGTCTTCCAAATGAGAACCAGTTTATCAAGCAAATTCTGCAAAGTGCCTCCTTAGAGACCTGAGCATTACCAAGGCTTTTATCTGCCTAAAAGGCCTGTCACAGTTTCATAAGAGTTGCGTAGGAACAGTTAACTGTCAAGAAAGATCAGATCCTCAGGCACAAGTAGCTTCTTTCTTGGAAGAACCTTAACATATTCTTTCTTAGTCCATTGTTCCCAGAAACAGGCACAAAACTATTATTATACATGTTATTATATCTTCTTCAGACAGCAGGTCTTTCTATTGCACAGCTCATTAGCAAGTAGTTGCACTGAGCTAGCTTGCAGAGGCCTCAGCTATCATCAGCTTTTAAAACCCTTCTCCCCTCTTCCTCTAATATAAGGAAGATATAACATAGTTAGGATATTAGATATTAGAATATCTAACATAGTTGCACTGGGGCAAAGATGTCCGAGGACCCAAAGGTCAAAAAAACCCAGCCAAACAAACCAACCCAAAAAATCCTGCATAGACATCTTGAGCTATCTGTTAGCTTCACCCAGGCTGCCTCAGTCATGCTGCAGGGAAGATACTAGTTCAGCTGTCAAGACCCTTACTACAGGTAACAGCATGCATCTAAATGGTTTTTCAGAACCCTGGGCAGCAAGGCAAGACAATTTCATTTCTCCTCTACTTACATCAGAAATATTCTAGCATGCAAATCCAAAGCAAGTATCGTGACAGCCTTCAAAGCAGAAAAGCCCAAGTGTTTAATGGGGATTTTGCCAACACAAAGATGACAGGAGACTGCAAACCCTTCTGCCTTACCTCAGTAATGTACCCAGTAGAATTCACAAATCTCTCAAATTCCTCATTGCTGACCTCGTACTGATCCATGTAGAAACTGTTAATGTGGACTCTTCTAGCAGGCCATTCTCCATCTTGGTGTATTGCAGGCTCATCAGTGCCCATTGTAAACACTCCTCCTGGAATAGCAACCATCTGCAGAGAAAACACCACCCAAAAGATGATGAAAATGAAAGACTGAAAAGCCTCGTACCAGTCTTACTCATACGTCACCTCATCTTTGGAGGTGCTTTTGCCTCGAGCAGCATTTTGCTGACAAAACCAGCACAACAAAATGGCAAATATCATCTTGAACACCTCCGGTTTGGAAGAAATAGCAAGCAGAACTTAAACTGAGAATAAAACCCCCATTTGCATGAATTTCTGGGTAATTAAGAACTCTTACTGAGGGTGATGCTTGTGCTCTAGTATTAGAGGAGAAATGTTCTCCTGCTGTATCTAAGAGCCAAGAAACAATTCGGAGTCCCTTCTATTCATTTTCACATGAAAAATTTTGGTATTTCACTCTATTCCTAGGAAGACTCAATGCATCCATGAATAATCTGGAGATTACCGAACTGTAAGTGCTCTTCTGGGGACAAGCCTGTGCTTGTTTGCATACTAACTACAAATGGGTTTTCATTTAATGACAGGCATGTGGAGCATTTTATTACCAACCATGCTGCTAACTGGCAGGTAGACTGCAGCTCGGTGTGCCAGAGATGAGGCAAACTTTCAAGTCAATTATGTCCCTCTCCTCTGGGAGACTGGCCTTGGGCATGAGCCTCAAGCATCAGAGATAAAGGACAAATAACAGGAAAATATTTTAACTATTTCAGTGATGTTTTTCACTTTAAGGCCTCAGCCAGTTTCCAGAGAAACAGAACACATTTTCCTTCAGTTTTAGTAGGCTCTTTCCAGGAAGACAAAAGACCACAGACAGAGAAACACACTCCTCACCCAAACATCAAGAGCATACATGACCCCTGCTCAGAAACTTATCCTGGAATAAGGAATGACAGCTCAGACTTTGTAAAATCTTCCTGATGGGCAGGTGGTATTTTGGGGGCTGACTGCACAAGAGCTGGCTTGCCAAGAAGTCACCCAACTCATTACAAACAGGTCATAGAACTGGAGAAGAAAACTCTCTCCTCTCTGTTCGGGATTCCTGAGCTACCCTCATCCCCTAACTCACACTGAATTCAGTCACCTCACACCTCTGGCAAGAGGTTTGTGAGTGGGTGAGCCCCAAGAAAGCCATCGAGCACAGATGTATGCATCCACTGCAGGAAATCACGTGGCACCTGAACATACCCTCGCAGTGATCTGTGATCACACAGTATTCTTACAAGGAATTCAAGCAGCTGGAATACTGACAGAACCTAAAATGAACAAAGCCCATTCTATGAGATAGTGGGGGTTTATTGCAAAATCCTGTTGTTTGGTATGCAGGAAATTCAAGTCTAGTAACAGAAATATCCACCCATAAGTTTCCAGACTAGCACACTTCCAACACTGCTCCAGAAATTTAGTTTAAGTTCTGACAGAGCAAGAAGACTGAGTTTTAGATGTATGACACTTCAAACACAGTGGAATAACACCCTATGCAATGTGCAAATAAAACGTAGCCAGATGCAGAGGTAAGGTTGTAAAAATGTGAACTTATGTAACATTATTTAGATAACAAGGCAGGGTCACAGAACATCAACACTGGACTTTGTTCATACAGCCATTTTGCAGCACAACCTAGATTATAGGATCTCAATTCTTCTATAGCTGGATTTTTTCTCTTACTTTAGAAGATTCTCTTCCTAAAGTTAGATGCTTGCACAAACACAACTTATCTGAGTACCCACAACAACTCGTAAACCAGGAAGACAAAAAGAACCACCAGTTACCTTCCAGCTTCTGGAGTTTACTGTTATTTATGTAGTTACACCACTACCAGCATACCAAATCATAGAATCACAGAACAGTTAGGGTTGGAAAGGACCTTATGACCTTCTAATTCCAGCCCCCCTGCCATGGACAGGAACACCTCACACTAAACCATTCCACCCAAGGCCTCATCCAGCCTGGCCTTGAACACCACCAGGGATGTGAGCATTCACAACTTCCCTGGGCAACC
>JAVHNF010029145.1:0-14253 GCA_034783455.1 Micropsitta finschii | reverse complement strand
GTGGTGAGGCACTGGAATGGGTTGCCCAGGGAAGTTGTGAATGCTCCATCCCTGGCAGTGTTCAAGGCTAGGTTGGACAGAGCCTTGGGTGGAATGGTTTAGTGTGAGGTGTCTCTGCCCATGTCAGGGGGGTTGGAACTAGATGATCTTAAGGTCCTTTCCAACCCTAACTATTCTATGATTCTATGATCTAGGTGCTAGAAGTGACCAAATCTGTTCTCCTTCCAAATACCATGGGGAAGAGGTATCACCCAATTGTCTACTGACAGTTTTAGTGCTTGGGTGTGCAGGAGATATCTTCCCATGCCTACAGTCCTGGCTACTGTTCAAGGAAAAATCCAATAAAATTGATTCTGTTTCCCTGTCCAAGACAGGCAAAATTTGGGAATCCTCAGGCAACTGAAGTCTGTGGTAAAAGTGCTTCAGGCACTTTACTAGCCAAGAGATGGTGTGAGACATGGGGTTTCTCCTAAGTATGCAAACAGTTGAACTTGGAAAGGCTTTATAAAAGGTCTCCAGGGAATTTGGGCAGAAATTCGTGTCACTCAGTAAAACCCAAGAGGATCTTTTCCGTGTTGTTAAATACACGGTGGGAGAGGCACTGGAGTGGACTTTGATCAAGAGAACCCAGACACATGCTTTGTCTCTCTTCTGTCCAAGGAGCCAAGCCCTTTACTTCCACACATTGATTACAGTAAAAGCATTTCCACTTTCTTCTGAAATACTTTCAGATTATCAAGTTTTAAAAAGATTATCTTTCTTCCAGCACTTGCCTGGCCTCTTGTGTTTTGCTTCATCTCTGCACCAGAACTGCAGAGGCTGGGTCATCTGCATGAGTTTGTGTAGCAATTGGTGGAGTTTGCTACTGAGCTGTGTAAGCCTAGGGAAGGGCAATCCCCTTCTTGAAGAAATGGTTACCTCCCAAAAGAGGAATTTTTGTTTTTCTGGCAACTTGAAGAAGGAAGTGGGATTTCAGAAGAAAAGGGAAAAAAAAAAAAAATCTGGGTATTTTCCAGTTGGTCTCACAGTCTAGGAAGCATGCTCAGACACTGCTTCATCAGTTCTTGGCTGTAGAAATCCCTGCTGGATGGACTCACTCATCCTCTTTGGTGATGAAAAGATGCTGAACCTTGGGAGAGCTGCCCAGAGCCTTGGCAGGATGCAGATGCTCTCTGAAGTATGTGGTATGCTTTCTGCAACATACTACAGCCTGTTTTTTAGGAGGAAGAGGACAGAGAGAATGGACTGTCGGTGGGAAGAGCAGAGCTGCTTCCAGATGTCCTGCATGGGTCTTCACAAGAGAAGCTTGGGCTGGGTTTGGTCGTGAATGAAGTGCTTTTGGTGTATAGGTGCTAACTTCTAACCACTTGTAGCACCAGGTGTTTTGAGCCAGCATTTATATTAGCGTATGCAAAGCCTGAAGGTAAAATGATTTGTACTTAGATTTCCTATGTTATAAGTAGTAAATACTATGAACATTTTAATTTCTTGTAAATATATCAGCTTGAGTAAGGAGAAGTGTCATTCTGATAAACTTGTTGATTGTGAACATACCATGTTTTCGGTAGAAACAAGATAAGGATAAGGAGCTATACAGACAAAGCCTTGGGTCCAAGGGTTGTAGGTGAGCTTGATGCACCTTTTTTTTTTTTTATTGAGTATTACCAGTGACCCTTTAACACTGTTGAGAATGGGTTTGTGAGAGAGTTCTTGGGTAGCACTCATTTCACTGTTCTTTCTTATCTGGATCTGAGGGCAGTGCAAGTTCAATTGTAGATTGATGACAAAATAATTCTTTGGTTGAATCAATTACCTATATCTTTCCTGGGTATCTCTGTTTTGGTTTCAGGAGGAGGGGTGGGGGCATGAGGGTAAACACTGATTTATTTAGTATGTTTTTAGCCTTCACAGTTGCTCTCTTGCTACAACTTTTAAAAAGACTCTTCTTCAGAATTATTTCCTTTTCTTTCTTCACCTGGATAAAGATATGTTTCTCTGGCCTTTTAATTTCAATTTCATGCTTTAATAAATTTCATACTTTATTCATTTAAAGAGTTTTGTGCCTAGAGTGAGAGAGAATATTTTATGTCTTTGCTTTTCTGCAATTGATTTTAGAGTGG
The DNA here is from genome assembly GCA_034783455.1 of Micropsitta finschii. Lineage (NCBI taxonomy): Eukaryota > Metazoa > Chordata > Aves > Psittaciformes > Psittacidae > Micropsitta > Micropsitta finschii. The sequence continues at coordinate 12,133 of JAVHNF010029145.1, read as the reverse complement.
TTTGTGTGTTTTGTTTGTTTGGGTTTTGTTTGATTGGTTTTAATAATTCCTCAAAGTTATTCCAGCTCTGTCTTCTTTTTAATATCTTTACAGTCTAGATTCATTAAGTTCTATTTCTTGTATCTTTCTACAGAAACTTATTTAGAGATTTGGGTTCTTTTCATATCTCAAAACTGAAGCAGTTCCGCACTCTGTTTCTTTCAGCAGTTCCCAAAATATAAAGCTGTTTCTTCCTGTCTGTTATGGGAATTCAGTATTTATTACTTATTGGAGCAGCTTTTCTATTTTCATGTTTTTAAAAACAGTTTCTCATTTTAGAAGTCCTTCTACTGACTCATGTTCCTCCACCCCCAAATCTCTTTTGCTCTTAAGTAGTTTATTTTTAGTGGGATTTTATTAAGGAACTTTCACACAATTGAGCTTATTCTGTAAGTGCTGTGCAAATGTCAGTTTATATGCCATCTGCTACAGTCCCCTATGTTTCATTGCAAGGTGTAGTCTTAATGTTAAAACTCATTCTCCTTTAATTGACAGAACAGATTCAACATAGCTGCTTTTACCTAATCCCTGTGTTGCATTAAAGTAACTGTAGTTTTTTGTAGTTATAACTATGAAAACAACATGTTGCAGTCCAGTATCACTCTGTCTCTTTTGAACTGTAGTATGTCTTTGTGGTAGTAAATATTATGTTACATGGTGTATTGAAAATTACAGGGGGAGTTTGGATGCACAGGGGAGCGTTTCTGGTGTTCAGCATCTTTGAGTATCACTTAAACACCCCACTACTACCCTGTACCCCAGAGTATTTCCTTTTGCTGGTTCCTCCAAAACGTACTGTTTAATGTGGGCAGTAGGCTAATACTATCAGCTGAATATTTATTGAACACAGCACAAAATAATTATACATAATATCTGAAGCGAATAAAATTGTACTTATCTGGATTTAATGACACTTAACAAATAGTGTCCCTAAGCAGGTAGTTGTGCTCATTTTGGTACTGACTGTTGATTTTCATTTCTTTAAACCTCAGATCATTTTGTCTGAATCCAAAAATTAACATTCAGTGGGATGAATGTGGACATTCATATTTGTAAGAGCTATTTTCTGACTCATGAAATCATGGCAAATGAATGGCAGAGTCTTACATTCCAGGTTGCTTTTTGTTGTTTTTGCGGGTTGTCTGTATCTGTCAGACTGTTGGGATGTTGTACTTTATGCTGCTGTGCAGAGGAGGCTGATAGCTGGTACATGCAGGAATATTATCTCTGATTACCTTGATCACGAGAAATTATCATGTGGGAATTATCTGAGGAAAGAGTAAATGTGTCTTGTCTCCTGTTTTCTTTGTAGGAAGTTGTGGCTTTGAAGAGATGCAGCTTGCTTAGAGGCAGCCAACGAGTAAAAGTGTGGAGATTAGGAGAAAGGGATCCTGGTGAAGTAAAGATCTGGAGTTTTGGTGGGAGAAGCTTTTCCTTTGGTAACAGGCCAGACAGGGTCAAAAGGAATGGGCCGGAGGAGTTAAAACAGTGTTTGTTCTCCGGAGAAGGAGCTATGTCTGGAGCAGTTGCATTTGGAGTCTTTGGCAAAGCTTCGTTTTTCAACTATTGAGTCTCCAGAAGGAGAAAATTCAGCTGCGAGACCCAGGGAGCAGGATCCCTGGGAGGGCAGCAGGAGATGCTCATGGTCTAGGGAGTGCCTGTGGCATATTGGCAGCTACCCCACAGCCCAGGAGAGCAGCTGGTCTTTGCCATTTCCCCTGAGGGGTAAGCGAGCCCAGGCTTAGGAAATATGAAAGATACTGTGTTCTTTTTAAAGACAGGCCTAAACCAGATCTGTCAGAGTGTGCAGAAAGGGGAACCTGTACCCAGTGGTTCAGCTATCCTGGAAGACACAGTCCCTGCTAAGCTTATTCAGCATTGGAAATGTGAACCTTAACTCTTGTAGACATGTACATTTAGTGCCTTTAGTGAAAGGGTAAGTTCTACTGTGGTAAGTTGTTCATCAGGCAAAGCTCCCTGGTTTGCATTTCAACAAATGCGGCCCGTAATGGAGCTTGGCATGAGATGAAAATTGCTTGCGTGCTTACACAAGGAGAGCTTCCTAGGCATGTTGACCCTTTTTTCCTTAAAATAACAAACACAAAGCAAAGTATTTGGGGTTTAGGTCTTTGGGGTTTGGTTTGGGCTGTGGTTTTTGGTTGGGGGTTTTTTCCTCCAAATAATGCATGGTGTAGATTTGTAATGCTAACAGTATGTGATTTAGGACTCAAAGCATTGGCATTTTAGAAGTAAACAAACATGCACAAGATTATCTCTGTGCTCTTATTTATATCATTGCTCCACTATAGAGTTATTTGATCGCCTGTTTTAGTTAAGTAACTTGTATTATTGTCTAGCCGTATGCTTTCTGTGGTGATACTTTCTCTGTGGTAGTTATTCAAGAGGCTCTTTAGACTCTTCTGAAGTAAATATGTCATAATCCTGTAAAATGTCATTTGTTTAAAGGAAGCTGTTTATGTAAACAGCAGGCTAATGCATGAAACTCTTGACATGTTAGCATTGAAACCAACTGTCCCTGAGTGGTTTTGTTCTTACTATGAGGAAAGCTGAAGCTAGACATCTGGTCTTCTGTGGGCGAGAGAGATTTTTACAAGTTAGAGGATGGCTTGTTCAAGTGAAGTTAAAAAATGTTTTGTACGGAGAAGGTGAAAAAACTTACTGAAATAGCTGGCTTCTCAAAGAAGCTCATATTTTAGAGAACAAGCATTCTGTCTTTATTCCTTGTGGGGAATATGCTGGTCATTTTAATGTGTGCATTTGGTACAGGAGCATCTTTCTCAAAACCCATTTGGCTGAAAACTGGTGCAGAGGAGCCAGATGAATGTGAGAACAGGTAGTGGGCAGACATGCCTTTCCAGCTCAAATGCATGTATTTCTGTCAGCTGTCACCACACATTGCTATTGATGCTGTCTATGGGGATTAGAGTTATTTCTTGGTTTAGTAGTTCCTTGTCTTTGTAAGAGGTTTGGAATCTAGTTCTTGAGATGTGTTTCTTTTGCAAAGCTCTCAGATTCTCCTTGTCCTCCCTCTCCCCTCACCACAGACACATCCCTTTTTCTAAAATGCGGGATGCAGGAAAGTACACTGCCAAGACCAGTGGTAAGTTGTAAGTAGACCAGTTTATCCATTTTATGTCTGACTAGCTTTTGCATGTTTTATAGGAACTGAAGTGCTTTCCTGCATCCCATACTCTAACAGCTCCCAAACAAAACCTTAAAATCTTCTGAGATTATTGCATGCTTCTGTGACGATGGTATGGTCAGATTTCTGCCTCCATCTCACTCATCCTAAAATGTGATGCTGTAGATCTTCTACTCACATCTGTGAATTTACAGTGTATTTTCATAGAAAAAATAAAAGGCCCTTTAATGTGGTCACACATAAGAGCAATTTTCCTCAGTCATTTAGTGACACAGGTGCTTTGGCAAGTAGTATTAATGAATTACTACCAAAAAACCTGCCAAACCAGTGCTTTTTTTAACATTACTGATCAAGCATATTGGCTGTGTCCTGTATAAATAGACTTAGTAACCAGTTCCTCTGTGAGCTTTATTAAGCAATGAAGCCTTGCATGTTTACTATAATAAGGTGCTAGTGTTTCAGGGCTGGGGTTGCTGAGTGTGTAGTGCTTAGCAAGGGCAGGCTTCTGGCTGCAGTGTGGTTGGGAGTAGGTTTCATGTCATCCCTCCTGTAGCTTGATAAAACAAGCATGGTTCAAACCACTGAGTCTTGAAATGACAGTCTTTACTGAGATAGTAGTGTGAAGGGGTAGTGAGACTTAGTCTTACCAAAAATTTTGAAAGGAACAGAAGAAGGGAGGATTATCAGTCAGTCTGCTGTGACAGAGCCAAATCATTTGTCTTAATGTTGGTTTTCATGAGTTCTGACTGTGACTTCCACCCTCACTTCCTTGTCTAACTGTCATGTGAAGAGTTGACTCTTATTTACAATGGCTCAGTGTTAGAGGTGACCTGTGTCAGTAAAAGCCGTTTAATCCTGAAGACTTGTAGAAAGCATGGGGCTCCTAGGAAATTGCTAAATACTCTGGCAGGGTGGGAGGTGAGGCCCTTGTGACTTTGTGGGGTTAGGCATTAAGAGTTTTATATATATTTTACTGTTAATCCATAATCTCAAGGAAATGGCTGAGCTAGTCAGGCTGGTACTTAAGAAAAGTCGGTGGTCTAGCAGTGTACGTAATTAATAATAAGGCAAGAGCAAACCAACATATGTCAGTAAAAGATTGTGCAAAATTTCCTCTACTTTGGTCCAGCAGAGACAAATCTTGTACATGTCCAAAATCGGGCTGGTGCCCTCCTACATGCTGCTTAGGTGCCAGTGAGCACAAGTCAAGGTTGGGCAGCTGGGAGCTAACTGAGATGGGCAGCCCTGCACTGCTGACTAGGCATCACTGCTTGGGCACTGCCCCAGGCAACTTCCAGGCTGGGCTAGCCCTTATGTCTATCTATAGAATCAACTAGATACAACACTGCTAATGACTTTCTAATATATTTATTTCTTTAACCTCTTCCACATACAGATATGTCACTGCTGCAGCCACTATTTTAGCTGTGCTAGCAAGGTAGCTTTTAGCTGGCTTGTCTGCAGCATCAGGGAGCTCGATGCAGGTTGCCACAAAACCTGCCTAAGAGCTCATTATAATGACAGATCAGTAGCTCCAGCTTAAATAAACTCTAATAGCTGCAAAAGGGAAAGATTCTTTCCAGTCAATACCTTTTTTCTTCTTCATTGTGGAGTTTCTTCTGAGCTTTCTGTGGATGCTACATGCCTATAAACAGAAGTGAAGGCCCTTAAATATAAATGTAAAACGCCATTGGGTTTGTCTGGAGGGAATTTCATGTGTAAAGCAGGAGTTATGAATTACTTTAACAAAAGACATGAATGGCTCAAATGTACTAATTGAGAAATTTGTGTTTGCCTAGCAACCAAACCAGTTTATTGTGTGCCTATGTAGCATCTTGAATTTGATGGATGCTAGCTCTGCAACAGCCTAGCTGTGCTGCGCAGCATATGTGCCCAGACTTATGACACCTTCCTACTGTTACTGTGGAAACTATAATTTCTAACACCAGACTAGTACATCCATGAAGCAGTTTAAACAGTTTTTGGGGGTGTGGTGAGGGTTTTTTTTTGTGTGGATTTTTTTTTCCTGCTGAAGCAAAAGGGGACAGAGTCTGCAAATGAAAGAGATACTTCTGTGCATCATGAACCCAGCTGGGGCACTGACTGATTTACATGGTTGTGTTTGATGGGGAATCAAATGTTCAAATAGATGTAGATACACTTATTTTAATGGTGAGTCTCCAGGTAGGTGTGCTATATGTGAGTTTAGTCATATGGACCTAAGGAGATCTGTCAGAGAAATGGGAACTATAGTGTGCAGGGGCAGGGGGTGAAAAATCCTGACTGATTCATACATTTCTGAATTGTCAATTATATGGAGAGGAAAACAGTGACAGCACAGAGCCTCATCAGACTCCCTCCCTGCCCCCAGCAGGCCCAGGCTGAATTGAAAACACATACAGCAATCTCCATGCCGAGCAACTTCTGCATGGCTATATAATTTCAAAGAGAAATGCTTTCAGGGTGATGATAGGTATTGTCTACATCTGTAATGTCTCATTTGTCTTTAGATACCCAACAGCCTTCACTTTGTTTATTCAGAGATGAGCAAACATGAAGCTGAATGTACTTTTCAATGATCAATGTAAATCAACGTGAAAAATGGAGATCATTATAAAATATACACACACATATATATTTAGCAAGGTTTACTAGATTGATTGCTTCTAAACCTAGAGCTTGACTCCTGTTATGTGCAGAGAATTCATAAGGAGAGAGTCATAGCCCAGGGACAGTGAAGTGTGGTCACTGATGGATAAAATAAAATTCAAGCCTGTTTGCATTTTAATGGATTTTAATCACATGAGAGTTTGGGAAGACAAAAATGGATTGTTTCCCTCCCTCCTTCCCTTTTCAGCATTGTGTCTCCTTGCTTCAGGGCCAGCAAATCTGGTCCCAGGTACAAAGATATCATTTTCAGTTTTTGTGTTGTTGTTAAAAGAGGCTTTTAGAAAGACAAGGGATTTCCATGATCACCATTAGTCACTGAGAGCAGAACAAATAGTTCTGGTCTGTAGATGTGGCAAGGAAAGCACAGCTTAAAGTTTTTGGCAACCTAAGTAATAAGGAGGAAATGAACAAGATGCCATGCATGGTTTTTGTCGCCAGAGATTTGCAAAAATAAGTTTGACATCCGTCAAGGACTGGGGGTTAGGGTACGATCCAGCTCTAACCACATGGAAGCAGCACTGTGGTTTTAACAAATTAGAACTCCTGAAAAACAGGAGTTGTACCTTCATCTTCGGTGCTGCCCCTCATCTGTTTGCTATTTCTTCTGTCTGTGATAAGATCTTCATACGTATTTTAAATGTTCTTGCTGTGTACTGCTAGCTTGGACTAGCTCTGCCTGATTCACCAGTCCCTCCTGCTGTCTCTGCTGCTGCAGCATCATTCATGCTTTCTTGGCTGCTGCTTGTTCCATCTGAAGCTCAGTTCCCTGTGTGATAATATTGGGTGAAATTTATCCCTCAACCCCCAGAAATAATTTTTGTTCAAGAACACTATTGTGAAAACAGCTAAGCAGGATATTTTGTGATAATACTAGCATTTATAAAACACACTTTCTGTGTGTTTTTAACACACAGAAAATAGAGAAGCTCAAGGTTTTGCCCCATATTTTCTTTTGTTATATCATTAAGTGGCTGTTTGTGTCTGTTTATACTCTGATTTCATGTGCGTTTTGAAATCTCATTGTACTCAGTGGTGGAAAATTGGCTGTTTAAGTAAAGACATGTTAAGGACAGCTATCTACAGTAGCTGGAAGGAAATGCTTCTCAAATGTATTGTCCAAGTTGGTTCTAGTTAATAGTCCCTTGGGTACATGAACTTTTCTTACCTTCTCCACCCATCTTCTGGCAGAAAACAGAACTCTTAGTATTTTAAATTAAAAATTAATTAATTAATAAAAATCTTTGCTGCCCTTGTAAATTGTTTCTCCATAGGAGTGAAATGAATTTCAGTAATAACTCATAAAATCAATTGTGTGTGTGGAATGAGGGGAATTCCATAAAACAGAGCAGTAAGGTAAAGCAAATCTCTTCAAACTGGATGAAAACTGTTATACAAAGATTCCACTTTTGCTTTCCTCACAGTCTGGTTGGATTTACTGTTACAAAATACAGTTGCACAGCGGGACTGCTAATTGGATGTTATCAGGCCTGTTTCTGCAAGGTTGTGACCTATAAATTTCTGTTTATCATTGCTGTAGGAAAGACATTTTCTCTGGTTATTTATCCTTCCTGGCTTCATTTGTTCTCCTTCTAGGATTTTGGAGAGGATCACCTGTGGCTTTACCCTTCTGATAAAAGGGGGTTTGGATTTGCTGTGAGAGCTTCATGAAGTCAGTTTGCAAAACATATGGTGGGGAAAACATTTGGGAACAAGTGCATGCTTGTGCTTAGGGGGTTTGTGGCATTACCACTAAGCATCAGGTAAATCAGCTGAAAAGCAGCGTAGTAAATAATGAAAGGTTAGGTCCTCTCAAGATTTGTACTTTGCAGGTTTTGGGGAATGTAGCAAGAGTAAGGAGTTAAAATTAAGCAGGTGTGGGCTCTAGGGTGGAGGATGTTTTGGGTGAGGATGTGGGGTTGCCTTTATTCTTCATAGCCTAGCCTACTGCAGAGAGAAGGAAACATCAAGTAGAGGGAAAACCCAGTTGAAGAATACCTGAAATACTGCACCCTAGCTACAGATCCTTTTAATTAGCTAGTCCATCATCAAAGGATACATTAATCATGCTTATTTGGGTTTGCCAAAAGCATAGTAAACCTGTTTCACCTGTTTTGGTGGTATCTTGGGAGCCTTGATCTCAGCATGGCTAAGAAGTCCAACTGAGCTGGCCTGCAACAGTGTATTTCCCCTGACAGGGTGTTACCTCAGCACTTGCAATTTCTCTGCCCTGGCGCTGTTATTTCTTCCCATGTTGCCTCTTTCACAGTTAGTTTCCCTCAACATCATATAAAGCAGACAGGAAGAAAGAAATCACCTGTTATATTCTGAAATTCTGAAACAAAATTATGCTTTGATTTGCAAATATTAACATTATGTGGTAATAACGAGAACAAAGGGCTCTGAGTCAGGCTGTTCCTCCTCAGCCTTGATCTGAGCCAGCAACTTAGTGTCCTGCCATGACCAAGTCAGTGGTGTCCTCTTTATGTTTAATCAAAGTGGATTTTTCTCCCAAAGCCAGTTTTCCCCTCCCTAAAACCAAGTACAATAGCTGGGTTAAATTACAAAGGGGAACTAACCTCATATAACTTTTAACTAAAGGTTAAAGGGTAGAGCTGATAAAAGAGGTATAACAGGTTGTTGCCTTGATGCACTAGATTAAATGTGGGATTTAGGCTATTTGCAATAAGACATCTCTCTGCATAAATCTAAATATGGTTCAGAATCCCCATTGCAGTCTCCTTCTTCTAAAGTTCTGTGTCTAACCCATCTTTAAAGGATGGAAAAAGTCCAGTCCTTTTTATATTAGCATTGCATTACTGAGATGCATGAAGACTTCTCAGGTGTCAGGGGGAAAAATGGAATGAGGAGCATTCTACTGCTTTTGTATAGGGTTTTGTTTCTAAGTAGGTCAAATCAACAAATTGGTGTATAATAGCTGGTTCCAGGTTCTTCTGAAAACATTCTGAAGATGCCAGAAGAAAGCAGAGTGAATCTTTTTAAATAGCATGGGGAGTACTGGAGGGCTTCTTTTACATTATATTTGAATCCCTTGAGGTGGTCCTTTACTAAGTCATTTGTTTTAAGTGGTTAAAATAAGAAAGTTAAATTTAGCCTGTATACCTGAATGACCCGGATAATATGCAAAAAAAAAAAAAAAGCACATCGTTATAGTAGATTTTAATGTCCTGTGAACTCTCCCTTCAACAAGGGGGTGTGAGACATCAGTGGTGGTCCCAGCTGCAATATTCTCTATTCCCAGAAGTCTGTCAAGGCAAAAAAAAAAAAATCCAAGCCTAAAAGTAGCATCTAATCGCTCATGTATACACTCAGGCTTCAAGAAACATTCAGGCTGAAAATAGCTAAAAGAGTACAGCAGTAACAGGCTGTGCAGTGGTGGCAGGGTGACTGAGCACTTAAAAAGTCTAAGGTATGGGAGAGCATCATTTGTGAGTTTTGTGATGTTGTGGGTTTGTTGGTTTGGTTTGGTTTATTTAATTTTTTCATTTTTATCTTTACTCCTCTCTCTTGACATGAAAACTACCACACATGGGGAGGGCTATTTTTTGAGACCACAAAGGCTGTGTTTCCTTAGAGGCAGGTTTAAGGAAAGGGGAATTCAGCAGTCCTGCCATTGCCAGGAGAAATTTCATTTATGGGCTGAGATTGTTCACATCACTGACAGTGAATGTACCTGTTTTCTTGAAGGGAAAGCTAAAGTTGAAGGCTTCTAAAAGAAACAGGCTGCATGGTGTAATTCAGACTGCACATGAAAGCATGAAAGGTAGTGTGTGCTTGTTTCAGTTGTTATTCTTGAGCTTGTCACACCTGTGGCTCGTTCTTCTCTCAGCAGAAATGCTTTTCTACCTTTACCTTTACTCCTCTCATAACTCCCTAGCTGGCAAAAGAAATCAAAAGGGTCTTGCGCTCTTCAGACCAGTCTGTGACAGATGAGTATCTGCTGATCGATGCCTTGTTGCCAAGAGTGCTGAAAAGCTGTCTGTGAACCTTTGGTAATGGTGCTTTTGTCAAGCTCCAGGCACTGCTTGTGGTACAATTCTCTTTACCTTTGACTGCAAGTCCACTGTACACTTTTTTTGTGCACCCAAAAATGCAGGAACTGAGCAGCATTTGCTTTTAATTTGTTTAGGTTTGTTGGTCTGTTGTTTGTTGGGTTTTTTTGCACAGCTGCCTTGGGCCAATGTCCTTTTTAAGTTCAGTATGCTTTTCTTCTCTTCTTCTTCCTTCACTGCCGCAAAAAATGAAGCCTTATGAGGGAACAGTCCAGTCTGTATGCTTGGTGCTGAAGAAGTTGTACAATAGAGATTAGGGGTTGGTGAGGCAAGCACTACAGAGAAAAAGACGGAGGGAAGGATATAGAGCTGGGTAAGAAAAGGACCATGCATAAATTAAGAGAAAAACTGCAGATTTTTTCTCCCATGAATAATTAACTTTTTTGCTGTTCTCCATTTTCCACTTCCTAAACCTCAAACGAAAATCAATCCTTGCTTTGGGGAGAAGTATCACTTGAGAATCTTCTCAGAAGTTGGGAGCTTTTTAATAGGGGCATGTAATCTTTTATAATCCTCTCTACAGGTTTGTAATAACCATTTTTGTTTTGAGATTCCAAAGTGTTTTGTAGGCCAAGAGGGAATTTAACTGTGAGAGAAAAATGTACTTAATATTCATGAGCAAAGATGAGTGGTCCTGGGCAGGGGATGAGAACTGAATAAGAAGAAAGGAAAACCTGCTTAGTATTGTAGGAAGAATCACAACGACAGCTTTGAACAACAGCAGGCTATTTGAAATCTTAGGTATCCTGGGAACCAAATTGTTTTTTTACACAGATAGCAGCTTTTGTTCTGATGATGTCATGAGATTTACAAGGCTGCACAATGACCTGCTTGTTTGCTGGTGCGCGGGAGGCTGGGATGAGCATGAAGTGCACCTGCATGTTTTGTACTATCCCCACCTTGGTTGGGTTGTGTTTTCTGGTTCCACTTGTTGAGCTACCAAGGGTGCAGATGATTGCATTACTTGAAGTTCCTGGCATCGATCCATTCAAGAAGGTGCTGATGTCTCCCAATAGACACATTTTTCACGCTGTCTTTCACAGAACCTGGTTGGGTACAGACCATGAGAACAGGGAGAAGCAGCTGAGGGAAGGGAGGATCAATTACCCTTTGTAAGTTTAGCAATCAGTTATGCACCACATAAGAAGCTTAGAGGAGCTCAGCAGTGTTTGAGCTAATTGCAGTTTTAAACTGCTATTAAGAGCTCCCACACCTTTTGCTCAAAGAAGCTGCATGGTGACAGTGAGCTGGTGCAACTTTCTGGTTTCCAGTCAGAATTACCCTGCCAGGCCAATTTTAACTTTATGTCTAATTTTTGCTTATGCTGTTAGCTCCTTAGCTCTCATTTTTTAGGACTTTGCAAGAAAGCTCGAGACCGTTGGCACACTCAGCATCTGCTCGCTAAACTACTCATAAGATTTTAAGACTTGTGGTTTCTTTTTTGGAACTGCTCCATGATTTTCCCTTTTGAAAAGAAAAGGGAAACTTTTCTTGGTGAAACTGCTTGCATGGTTATGGCCTAACTAAATTTGTGCTCTTTAGCTTCTGCAGTGCACTTGGGTACTGGGGAACATTGAGCTATGTTAGCAAATATTAGGGTCTGAGTGTAGTAAATGTGTTAGTACAGGTCTTGGGAAAGGTTTGATTTTTGAATTACATGTGTTACGGGGAAATGACGGGAAATTTTGGCTGATTTCTTCTGTAATCTCAGCGTTGGTGTGAAAACTACTGAGCTTTTGATAGGCAAAGTGGCAACATTGCAAGTAATAAGACAGATGTACTGACTCAGGACCAAGTTAAATTGGCAGAGTTGTCTGGGAGCTCAGCTGGGGGAGTGAGCCTGCTGTACCTTGCTCGCTGATGGCTGTCTCTTGTGCAAACAAGTCAAATCTCTCCTAGGGAAGGAATGAAGGGGTGGGAATGATGTCAGTGACACAGCGGAAAGGCAACAAGAGCTCATCCTTCTGGGAGATGCCAAGCCTGTAGAACAGTAGCATTCTGTATTTTGTCTCCTGGGTGTTGTAAAGAATACAGCTATTAGATATTCATTCATCTGATGGCTCAGCCCTTCCCCCAAATAAAAATTGTTCCTTACTCTTTTTTTATGCACAGAAACTGTAGGAAGCTCAAGAGTCTGGCTGGTAGCTCTGGTAGTGGGCAAAATACTGGTGCTTGCTCTTTGAGTTATAAA